>JAJHZJ010000257.1:11756241-12018741 GCA_023548195.1 Bettongia penicillata ogilbyi
TCTAGGTCAACTGCTTTTTCTACAAGATATTTCTCATTTTCTTCAATTTTTTTTCAGCCTTATGATTTCGTTCTATTGTTTCTTCATATCTCATAGACTCATTAGCCTCCACTTGGCTAATTTTAATTATAAGGAGTTACTTTCTTTAGTGAGATTTTGTACCTCTCTTTACTATTTGATCTATTCAGAAGTGTAGGGAGTTATTTTCTTTAGTATTTTTTGGTATTTCTTTTACCAAGCTGCTAATTCTCTTTTCACAAATTTCTTTCATAGTTCTCATTCTTCCCAGGTTATCCTATATCATTTTTATTTGATTTTTAAAATCATTTATTTTCTTTTTTTAATCTCTTTTTTTAACTTTTCTAGGAATTTCTGTTCATCTTATATCCAATGCTCACTTTTCTTTTAGGCTTTGCTTGTATATGTTTTGAAGATATTGTTTTCCCGTATGGGTTTTGAGCTTCTCTGTCATCACAATAGATCTTACAGTCAGATTCTTCTTCAAAGGTTTGCTCTTTTTTCCAGGCTACTTTTTCACTTTGGACTTCGTGTTAGACTTGAGCTCTACTCCCTTATGGAGCAGATGCCTAGTCTGAGCCTCTGCCTTTAATGTCCTTCTGCTGCTTTCAGAGCTAAGTCGGGTGGCCTATAAATTTTCAGTGCTTCCTAAGCAGTGTGATCTGAGAAGAGAATTGTTGTTCTATTGAGCAGAGATCTTCACTGTGCAATTTTCTAACCCACTTTATGTCTATTGGTTCTAGAAATTGTTTCTTCTTCCTTACACAGCAAGGACCCCTGTTCCCTCATGAGAGTTCCCCTCCACCCTGGAACTTTCACTTGAAGTAGGTAATGGGTGGAAAGAGATACCAGACGACATCCATTCCTGCACCCAGGGATGGTGAAGGGGTCCCCTGAGATCCCTTACTACCCCTGGACAATCACCACTGCCACTGCCACCTGTTTGGGCCCTGCTGAAGCTGCCGCACTCCTGGCCAACCCCAAACCCAATATCTACAGACCTCTTTTTCTGTCTTCTTATGCTGCCTTGGGCTGGAAAAATAACATATAGTGACTTTTTATTGGCTTCCCTGATCAGCATTTGGTCTGGCACTTTTTATCAGTCATTGCAGGGGAGGATGTGAAGGAGCTAAGAGACAGCTGCCATTCCATGAAGACATTTGGTTCTTTGACAACCAACCTTAGTCTCCCGCTGAACTTTGCATCTGTCTCCATTGCTGCACAGACACACAGCTGAATAAAGGAAAATTTCTTTCTATGACCTTTACCAAAAGAGCTGTTCCCTCCACACTCCTGACTGAGGACCTCACCTGACATGCTACAAAAGGTCCAGCTCTAAAAAATATACCATCCTGGCTGTCAATTAGAAACTCACCAATCCTGTAAGCTCAACCAAAAAGGTAGGATCCATGTGAACAATGGATATGTGATAGATAACAAGGAAAAAGTTCCTCTTCTTCTCCTCCAAGACAGGTCTAAAGCCCAAGAAAAATACAAACATACAATGCACAACACTTATCCTGCCAAAGAGGTCTTTATCTTGTTGCTAAGTTCCACTCAAAGGCCAACAGAACTGAATTGTGGGACTACATGATGAATAATGGAGGAGGGAAAAAAAGGGGAGGGGGAATAAGCCCTTATACAGCACCTACCATGAGTTGTCACTTTACAAACATGAACTCCTTTGATCCTAAGGAAGAGCCTGAGAAATCCCTCTAAATGACCAAAGTCTTTCTTCCTCCACTGAATCACCTCAATAAATTCTATGCCAAGTAGGCCTGGATTTTAGTGATCCATTCATTTAGAATTTTCCCACAGAAAAATCAAAATTTTGCTGCTTCCCCAAGTCAATGAAATCAACAAAACTAGATGTTAAAATACTGTGAGGCATTGCTGTTGAGGAACTGCCTTCTTATTAGATATAATCACAATGTACTAAAACACAAAGCATACTCTGTGTGTGGGTATGTAGGTACCTATGATTACTATGAAAAGTACAACTTTTCTTGCCAACATCAGTCTCCAAACAGGAAGGCAGCCAACACCCAAAGTTCTGCTTCTAAAAGTTTCCAATTTTTAAACCTAAAGTCTGCAAGATGCTCCACTGTGATAGTGACCCTTAAGTGAGTACTGACCAAAGCCAGTGAGGGAAGCACAAAGAAGAGTCTTTGGTTGGCCTACCTGGGGAGAGTTCAGCCCACACAAGTGTCAGCACATCTGACTTCCCTGGGACTGACCTCCCAGAACAGTGCCTAACAAATCTGTTTTTAGATCTTCTGAGATAAGACGAGGAAAGACACTGAGCCAATCCACAAAGTCATAAAGGAACTAAACCTCAGAACAATGAACACAACAGAAACTACAATCAAAGAGAGCCAAAAATTGAAATGGTAGTAAATTACAGAAGTACATGGTTACAGGTGCCATCATTCACAATGACTTTTTGTTTCCTGCATTTTCTTCCTTTGTGTATGTTCCTATATTAACCCTAGCCTTAACCACCAAATGGGTGTTACCTCAGTCAAACTGAGACCAGGAAAAAATCTTAACTTAAGGAACTATATAAATACTTACTCCTTTTCCTTCCATCTCTATCAATTTACAACCTCACTTGGCCTTTGTTTGGTCCTAGATAGCTAAGAATGACAGTAAATAGTAATTATTTCCACTTTGGCCAGAAACACTGAGGGTCTTACCCCTAGATGGATTTTTTTTTTTTGACTAGGTAAAAATGGCCATTCTTTGCCTCATTTCTTGCCTAGCCTTAATCACTGAATGGGTATTGCCTTAGAAAAACTGAGACCCGAAAAAGACCTTACTTAACTTAAAAGGGCCAAGATCTCCCACAGCTTGCGGGCCATCTCCAGTCATACTCTTCTCTCTCTTGCCACTGGAGCCATGGATCTGGGTCCAGAGCAGAAAAGTGAGGCTGGTGACCTGGTATCGCTCTCCCTCACTTAAATCTAATTCACTTGCAAGTCAGGGCATCACTTTGCTGATGTCATGTCCTCTTCAAACGATGACATATTAACAACAGAAGATTCAACTATTTGTTTTAAATAGAATTAACCAAATCATTGAGAAACCACCAACAATACAAATATTAATTGTATTTTATTCTTTATTAAGAATATATTCTTATATTCTTAATATAAGACAGCTCAAACCGGAATTCAATCTGCATATTTCCTAAAGCCACCAAACGGAATCAAAATACTTCGTGCATGGGCGCTTCATTCAGTTCAGAGCAGTGGTCTGCCAAGCCAACCAAAGAGGAAAGAGGATTCTTAGAAAGGGGTAAGCAAAAAATAAGAATAATAATTAGGACCATGTGTGACAGGGCATACGGGGAGTCACACTTTCTCACCGTAAAGCTTCTCTATATGTTCTCTAGAATCAGGGTCTGTTATATATGTTACAAAACAAAACCCCTCAGACATAGAATGGCTGTGTGATCTTGGGCAAGTCATGTAACTTCTTGATCCTTCACTCAACTCTCCAAGACACCAAGCTGCTGATCTATACTGGCAAAGGAAGTGTGCTCATCTGGGAGTCCTTTATATCAATGAATTAAGACTCTATGTTCTATATATGCAAACACATTTAAAGAGCTGGGGGAAAGAGCAGAGATAAAGAACCACACAAATAATTATTTTTCATTATGAATGTATATCACTTTGCTAATGATAAAGAAAAGTTTCTGAAACCACAAAAATGTTGCTCAATCTGCTGATTTTTTTCCATTTCTCAATATTAATTCTCGCTGCCAAAGGACATGTCCAACACCTCAGCTATTCCCTGATTGTAAATTAGACACCAGACACAGTGAAATGGTAACATATTAAGGGCCTATAAGAGATAGGGAAGCTTCCAAAAAGAACGCAAACTGTAAACTATAATAGGAGAAAATCGTCAGAAATATCACTGTTGAGACAATGTAACAGAATTATCTACCATCTCCCAAAAAGTGGGTTCAGATTTTGTCATAAAAGACACAAAAAGAAGAAAAGCCACTTCAGTATATAGACTAAGAGAATTCAACAACACTGAATCAACTGTCATCTGAAGACAATTGGCTGGTTTAAGTTTTTACTGAGTACAAACTACTATTAAACCCAAAACTATATTTTATAAAAGCAGTAAATCACATTAAATTTAAATAATTAATGAACAGAAAATATTTTTCCTTTTAACTCAGATCTATAGCAGGTATTTAGGAGTTCTGCTCATTTGGACACCCAAGCAAACTGATTAGACAAATGGTTCTGATTCCCAAGTTCCCAGACACTAGAAGGATGAAGTGAAGGCACCCAACGGAATGGAAAGAGCCCTCAAAGTCAGGCTGCCAGTGTCAGCCATCGCACTTACTGTGTGAGTCTGAGGCAAAGAAGTTGGCTCCTCAAAACCCTCAACTCCTCCCCTATAAATAGGGGATGTTGGGCTAAACTATCTGTTAGCTCCTCTATAGGGGCAAAGAGTGCCCAACTTAACAGTCAGCAAGACCTTCACCTCTGGTTCCCACCTGGTTTCTCCCTATGGTCAAAGTTTCTATTCTCTTGTCTCTTCCTTCTCTCTCATGTACTTCTTGCTCTGAAACATTTCCAGTTTTTCAGAAGTTAGTAGATGGCAAATGGCCTCCATCAGTACTCAGAAAGACAGTAAATAACTTCAGAAATGTTTAAGTTAGGGCCACAAGAATTCAAATTCAGCATTTACGAGCTCCTGCAAACTCTTTAGAGAATGTCAACCTCCAGCCTAAATAATACAGCCTTCAGGAACAGAAACTACAAATGGATCAGGGAATAGGAACACTGATAAGATAGTACCATGACCTGAATTTGTTGAGGGAGGGGAAAAAAAGGATGAATAGGTTTCCTTTCACTGAAAAGCAACTTCAGTTGTTCAATCTGTTGTCAGTTTGTTTGTCTGGCCCTTCCGAGAATGCCCCTTCTCTACAGGAAAAGCCTTTTCCAGAGACATTCAAC
This sequence comes from Bettongia penicillata ogilbyi, assembly GCA_023548195.1. Taxonomy (NCBI): domain Eukaryota; kingdom Metazoa; phylum Chordata; class Mammalia; order Diprotodontia; family Potoroidae; genus Bettongia; species Bettongia penicillata. The sequence continues at coordinate 11,761,245 of JAJHZJ010000257.1, forward strand.
AAGGACCTGAATCAAGAACATATACAGTTGGCATTTAACTGGGTCACAGGACGAGGAGCCCCTGCTGAAACATGAATGCAAAGATGTTGGTTTTTCACAACAGAATCTGGGATAAGGTTTGGCAGATTGGCAGAATAACTGATCTCACCAAACGAGTGATGGATAGCAAAATCAACTGCCCCCAGCTTTGTTGGCATTTGGATTGTCATCTGAAGAATGTCATCATTCACTCCGGTCTGTCACACAAGCCAAGGGTTGGTGGAAAGTTAGTTTTTTAAGGGACATTTCACTTTTGAAGATCTGCTACTTTCCCCAAAGACCCACAGTAGAGAATAATGATGCTTAACAGTCATCTAAATAGTCAACCCAGACTACTCTGGGAATCCTTTGCTCTTATCAAAAACCCCAAACAAAACCAGGTAAGGAGGTCCTTTCTCGGGTTCTTGACTTGGGTCTTCCCAAGCTTCCATGTTAAGGTTCCAAAATATCCAACTCAAATACCAGGAAGGAAATATGGTCAGTAAAATACAGAACTATCACTTACTCTGGTATTACAAGGGATAGTGTTCTAAAATTCCTGAGAGGTACCAAAGGGCTAGGAACTCCAGCTGACCACCCATCAATAGCATCATCACTGGAGAACACTGTCCATGTGCTGATGAAGAATTGGGGTTTATTCAGGAGACAAAGGATTTATTAACAGAGCTCAGGCATTAACTCATACCAATGTAGCAAACAGCCAATCAAAGGGTTCACAGTTGCTCAATTGTGAAAGAACTAAATACATCAACAAAGAGTTTCAAAAAATAAAAATCTTGAATCAGGTGCTGATCTAAAGAGATCTTCGTGAAGAGTTTCACCATTATCATACTGAAGCTAATCGCTCATTTCCACTTTTCTCAATTTTTCTAAATGGCTTGCATGTGCAGAGTAAGATTTTTAGAAACTCAATCTCTTCTGAACTCCCAAGAATTTGCAAGCAGGTGATATCTGGTTTAGCAATGAATCTTTTAGGATAACTATGCTGCTCTTCCAATTCCTGGATCTAAGTGGAAAAATGGAAGCCCTGATCCCCAGTTTGGCTTCTGAAGCAGATACCTATCTCAAGGGACATGAAGCTAGGCAGACAGGAAGGAGGAAAAAAACAAGCATTTTTCTTGTTTAAGCCAAGCACTTTACAAAGATGATCTCATTTGGTCCTCACAACAACCCTGGTAGATAGGTAGATAGGTGCTGTTATTAGCCCCATTTTACAGATGATGTATCTAGGACAAATGGAGGTTAAATGACTCGCCCAAAGTCACACAGCTAGTAAGTGGCTGAGGTCACATTTGAACTCAGCCTAGTGCCATACTCCATCTACTTGCCTTCTCTTAAGAAAGAAAAAACAGGGACTGCTACATGGTGCACTGGATACAGCACCAGCCTAAATTCAGAAAAGCCTACGTTCAAATCCAGTCTCAGACACTTACTAGCTGTGTGACCCTGAGCAAGTCACTTAACCCTGACTGAGAGAGAAAGAAAGAGCGAGAGAGAGAGAGAGAGAGAGAGAGAGAGAGAGAGAGAGAGAGAGAGAGAAGGAGAAAAAGAGTGAATAAATACAACCCGGAAGAAAAGCCACTACATGAAATAAATAAGTTGGTTTAGTAATGAAGGCAGGCCTTAGAGATCCCGTTCTACCATGTACCTAAATGATCCACTTAGTTTTTGACTAAGAGGTGACAGTTTCCATCTCACCTCCACTACCTCTAGGTATCCCAAGCTACCAAGCACTGTTTCCCATCCACATCAGACTGCTCTGAGCTAGTGGTCATCTGCACAACCTTTACCCCAAGCAAGCTTCTTGAGGGCAGGGAATGTGTCATTTCTATTTCTATCCCCAAAACCTAACACAGGGTGTGGCATAGAATACATATTTAATCAATGCTTGTGGATTCCCTGAGAATGCCATCCATGGCAGGGCTGCCCTTGCTATGGCAACTTAACAAGGGAAATTCATAACAATTTCTAAAAGCACAAAGTCCAACATTCTCACTTTCCAATAAATATCAGGTATTTGCACTCAAGGGAAGGTGATCTGCTTATAATAAGCCTTAAGTGTTTTCACTTCTCTTTCATCACCCAAAGTAACCCATCAAAGGTGGAACAAACCAAGAAAATGACTCCACCCCCTGACTCGTCTTTTATCATTGTTATATGAGGGTGAGCAGCACTGAACAGGGCCAGGGACTGCCCTTTTCTTCAGGAGCTAAAAAACTAATCCTACCAAGAACAGATAAGCACAGAGTAAAGTCATATTTCAATATGAATTGACTTCACAATGACCAACTGTCTCAGATTCTTTAAACAAATACAACACACTGGGAAACAGAAAGATCTCAAGAAAAGGTAGGTACTTGCCACATGAGAAAGGCTGGCCAGGAGAGTGAGCTCAAGACAATGACAGCCGGAAACCTGGAAGAAAGCTTACAAGACAGCCAAGACTGGGAGAAGAGAGACTGGCAGGAGGGGACAGTGACACACGAATTCAGGATGAGACAAAGGCTTGGAGGCTATGACAAGCTGAGTCACCACAAAGCCCAGCCCAGTCGCCCACTGGAGACTTACCCCTGGGCATCCCAGCAATGTGTGAAACTCGCATGCATCCTGACGTCTTGCAACGTTCTCCCAATCTTGTCCTTCTTCATAAACTGTCCTACTTACCCATTTGTCAATAAGTCACCCTGCCTCTTGCCCTAGACTCAGGGCTTCTTAAACTCTTCCACTCCCACCAGGTCATGACCTCATACAGGGTCACTTACCAAATCTGACTGGCAATATCTCTTTACCAATCACCTCCCTCATCACCTCTAACATAGATTACTGTCACAGACCACCTCCAGCCTCTTCCCCACCAATCCTGTATCTCACTTGCTGGAGAACTCTTGTCAATGGATACCAATGACTGTTTTCTTTCCTGGTCAAAAATTACCTGATTACTCTCCACTGTCCACCAAATATCATCCAGACTCTTTACGCCATAATATGGTTCTACCCCTCTCTCTCTCTCTCACATATCCTCTATCCTTCACTAAACCAAATGAATGCCTGTCCCCAAACATTCTGTGCTTTCCCATTTGTTGACATACAACTAAAACACCCTCTACCTTTTGAAGGTTATATAATCTTAGATTGCTCTATCTCAAAGGGACCTCAGAGATCATCTAATCCAATTTTCTTGTCGTCTGAGACCTTTCTAAGGTTAAGTGACTTGTCAATGGTTAGACTGCTTGCAGGAGACAGAACTGGACTTCTGAGTCAGGACTCCTGCCTCCAGGTCCCACGCCTTAAGGCTCGACTCTAATGCCTTCTTGTCAAGCCTTCTCCAGTATTCCTAGCTATTAGGGATCTTCCCATCCTATGTCTTGTCATTGCTTATTTATTTTATCCCCCTTGTATGATGTTGTATACTGTTCTCCTTCCTTGATGAGAGCAGAAGATCCTTAGCACTAATGGCATGCCCCACCAACATATGGAAGGTGCTAGATAAATGTTTCCCAAATAAACCCAACCGTCTTGCTAACAGAATTTCACCAGACACTCTGAGTGACAAAGCAAGTAAAGTGAGCTGATGCTCGAAAAGGCATGTTACTACCATTGACAAAAGAAGTAGAGGGAACTGACTAGCCAGAGATCCACAGAGAAAAGACTGAGAAGAAAAGACTTTTGGCCAATAAATGCCTTAAACACAACAGCTGTGCAGGACATGGGACTCCCCAGCTGCTCTCTGAGAAAGCCAGGGGAAAGAGCACTATAGGCTCAAAATGTAGAGAATGACGGTGGGCCACAGCCACACCTGCCCTGGGGACTGGAAAATACAGTGGGGGTATCCCAAACACTCTTTAATGCAGCGAGACAGGTAAGTCACTTACCCAGCTAAACAGAAATGGCAGAAAAAAAAGACACCAACCTCTTCCCAAAAGCCAACCAACAAACACTTGTTAAGATCCCACCGTACTGACGGCGTGCTAGATTTTAGCTACAAATACAAAGGCGGAACCATCACCGTCTGCAGAAACTCCAACACGAACAAGAGACAGACAGGCACACATGTCGGCATATAAAAAGTGCAGAAATGACAGCGACAGGGTCACCATGGGGGAAGGCACTGGGAAGTGAGGGAGAGGGGAAGGCTACAAAGGCCTCCAGCAGAAGGAGGGCCAGGAAGAGGGAGGGCATTCCAGACCTGGTAACAGCCAGTGCACAAGCACCCAAATGGGAATGGAGCAGAGAAAGGACAAGAAGGTTCAGCTAGCTGCGCTGCAAGGTTCTAGGCTGAAAAGCACCTTACAGGCCAAAGGCAAATGTGCATATCTGGCTGCAGACAAACATAATGGGGAGTCCCTGGCCTGCTCGAGAGTGACATAGCCAGATCTACAATGGAGGACAATCCTCTCGGTAGCTACATAGGGATGGCCTGCAGGAAGGAGAGATGACATAGAGGGGCCAACGGGAAAAGACCGCTGGAGTCATCCAGGGCAGAGATGATCTGGGCCTGCATTAAGGTAGTGGCTGTGTGAGCGGAAAAAGCACGACAGATCTAAAGGATGTTGTGGAGCCTTAGAAACCACAAGGTTTGCTAACTGATTGTATGTGGTCAAAGTGAGACACCAAGATTGTGAAGAAAGGCCCATGGAGGGAGAGCACTGTCCTTGGCACAAGGATTTTCCCAGCAGCTCCTCCTCCTTCACGCTGGAAGGAAGCCAACCCCCAAACCAGCAAACAGGGAGCACGTGAATATTGCCAAGTGGATCTATAGGCCACCACAAAGATTACTGGTGGGATGGATCAGAGCTAGAAGACCACAGAGTAAGTAAAGAACCAAGCACTTATGAACCTACTGCGTGCGGGCCGCTCTGCTAAGCCAAGCTTCCTGGAAGCTGGGGAAGGGGCAGGGCTATGGAGAGGGACAGCTTGCCTCCAGAAGGGCCTTCCCCCTGACTAGGGGAAGAGGGTTGCAATCTTCTACATAAAGTCAAGGCTGGAAGGTATCCCTCCTGAGGAGGCCCCTCAGAGGGGAGGGGTGAGGGGAAGGAGAGCAATGCTTCCTAAAGGAAGGAAATAAGCCCTTATTAAGTGTCTGCTACTCTTCGACAGGTACTTAGTAAAGCTCCTTATAAATATGCTCTCATTGGAGACTCACAACAACCCTGAGACTCAGGTGCTATTATCATCCCCATTTTACACATAAGGAAACTGAAGCAAACAGAGGCTAAAGGATTTGCCCAGCGCCACACAGCCAGACAGCATCTGAGGCCAGATTCACACGGAGGTCGTCCCTGACTCCAGACCTGGCGCTCTGTCCACTGTGCCACCAGCGGTCTCTAGCAGCATGTCCAAGAAAAAAACTTAAGGATTATCAATCCTACTTCTGTATTGAAAGTAAAAGAAACTGAGGCCACAGGTGTGATGTTCCCTGCCCAAGATCACCTGTGCAGAGCTCCAACAAGGTAACTGCTACCCCCAGGCCCCAGGGCTGAGTTGAAGGCACAAGAAGTACAGGCCATATCTGACAAACCTTTGCCAGATTCATAGGTGGGGTGGTGTCCCCCAGCAGAACAGCCTAAGACCTCAGACAGTGACATCAGAGGCTTAAGGAGAGACCATGAGGATCTTTCATACCAGTCTAGAGGAGACAAGGACAGAAAGGAAGGGGTCGCTTGCACCAATGTTGCCATTGGGCAGGAGGGCAGGAAGAACTGGGTGTCTCTGGATTGTTCCTATTTACTGAGGTGGGAAAGAAACTGATGAGTCGAGTGATGGGGCTGCCCCCAAGGGCCTGGCACAAGGCAGGGGAGACCTGCTTGTGATTGGGAGAGCACAGAGGAGGATGCCACTGGGGAAGGAAGCTGGCACACACTGGCTACCACACAAAAGAGCACCTGATGCCCCTGTTTGGGCAAGGACAAATGGGTCTGCCATCAGGGACAACAGAGGGAAGGGGCGAGGGAAAGCAGGGGGCAGGAGGAGGAGGCCTGCTAATAAGGCCAACAGGAGAGAAAAATGGGAAATGGATGACAGCAATGACAACGAACTTAAGGAGAAAGGTGCTCAGGGCAGAAACTGGTCCTGCTTGTGTAGAGGCAGGAAGGCTGACAGCTGAGCTGAAACAGCTCCAGGTTGAGCAGGGCTACAATTTAGAGAAGGAAGCCCAGTGGGCAGCCCACATACACAATCCCAGGCTCATGGAAAGTCTGACTGGGGGGCCAATGGGGATGGTGGCATGGGCAGGGTGCTTGGGGCAACAGCACCCAGGACATGGCCTCCAGTTTCCGATGCCTGCTGGATTTTCTTCCCTCCAGGGTCAGAAAGGTCTGTTATAGGAGATTGCAACCACCAGGGAAGGAATCTCCCCTTTTGCTTCCAAATTCCCCCAGTCAGGCACATTTCTTAATTCCGCCCCTCCCAGGGCAGCAGGAGACACAGGCAGATCAATTTATTTCTGGGCTGAAGGGCTCCATGATCAAACTCTTTATGGAATTACTGATTAAGAAAAAACATTAACTAGCTCCAGACTGAGTGGGAAGGCTGGGGATAGAGATCGCAACTGTAGAAACTGGGGATTTGGGTTAGTTCTTTATGAAGAAGACAGAAGTATCACCAAAAAAGAGGCTCATGCCCTAAACTGAGGGGTGAAAGGAGACAAAGGGAATTAAGGTAAGCAGGCGAAGCTCTGGATGATACAGGAAACAGTGCTAGGCTCAGTCGGGAAGGCCTCACTGCCTTTCCTTCATCAGATCCACTAACTCTAGGATCCTGGACAAGTCACAAGCCTCAGTTTCCTTATCTGTACAATACGGATAATAAAAGCCCCTATCTCAAGGGGTTATTGGATCAAAAGATATTATGTAAATCTATTTACAAAGTTTAGATCACCATATAAATGCTAGGCTATTGTTTAATATGAGGGAGGAGGGAGAGAGGCCTTAGCCTTAGGCTAGAGTTTGACTGGCCCTCACTCGAGGAATGAACTAAGTAGTAGGTAGGAAGTTTCGAGAAAGTCTTCTAGGGAGGGAGAAGTAGGTTGTCTGTTTTGAGGAGCTGGGATTTGAAGAGATGAATTCATTTGGGAGGCTGATACATGGGTACTAATCCCACTCCCAGGGTTAGGGCTGCCTTGACTTTCCTAAGGGGCTGGTACGTGTGTCTCCTGGAGAAGAGGGGGCTGGGGCTTGGGGAAGGGAGTCTCAATACAGAGGAAGTCTGATTCTCAAGAAGGGAGGAGAGGAATCATCTCTGAATATGGTAAAGGGGGCCTAGCTGAAGAGACAAGGGTCTAACTGTACAGAGCAGCTTGCCTGGAAGAGGAAAGGGACTGGCTCATCCTCAGGAGGCCTTCCGTACTCTCCAAAGAGGCTAGATGGTGGAAGAGGGGCATCCCTCCTAAGGGAATGGAACCTAATTCTGTAAAGTCTTACTCAAGAGGGGCGAGGTTGGTGCTGGGAGGATGTCATCCTGAAGAAGAGGTTGAGTGGCCTATTTGTCTGGGAAAAATGTATACAGAGAGGTGCTGATCCTCCCGAATGGAAGAGGGGACTCTCCACAGGAACCAGAGGCCAGGAGTCTGTTGGTGGGGAAGGTTTCTCTCCCTTCCTGGGAGACGAAGATCTCCCTGCTGGGAGAACCAGACTCCCAAGCAGCTGAAGTTTTTCTAAGGGAAGAGGCTGGGGGGCCTAAGCAGAGGAACATAGCTAGTGGGGGAACCTGACTCTCCAGAGGAACTGGACTATGATAAGAGAGGGCTGGAAGGGCTTGGGATTGAGGAAGGGACTGACTCATTCTCCAAAAGGGCAAAGGATGGGGGGAGCTGGGGGGGGCTGTCCCTGTGGAAAGTCAGTCTTCCCCAAGAGAGACCATCTCCTATAGCTGTGGGTGTAGCTGACGGGAAGCAAGATAAGAAGCTTCTCAGGAGTTTTAGAACTAGATCCTGGGGAAGGGGCTGTCTTGGGGATGCCTGTGAAAATTTCACTGGGTGGGGTGCTGAAGGGGGGTTCACCTGTGGAAGAGGGAGGTGTTGAAATGGAAGGTCTCACTGAGGAGGGTCCTGACCAAATGAGAAGAATGCTTAGGGAGTAGGGGGAAAATCTGGAAGGGAGAAGGGTACAGTGCCTGCCTGTCTTGGATAAAAAGGAGGGTCTCACAAGGAGACACTGGTTCCTAGGGGGAGGGGGCAAGGTCTGACTGAGAAGATGTGTAAGGTTCAGGCTATAAGGGGAAGGAAGAGAGGTGCCTGCAGGGAGGGGTGGGAGGGGGCAGCCCCTTCTTTGAAGGAGGAACATGGATGGGACTAGGCGCAGTCAAGGGGAAAGAGGATGAGGAGGGTGGGTATGGGGACAGAAGGCACTCCCTCTTGGGTAGGGGTTGTCTGGCCCTTCTGAGGGCTCTCGCTCCTGAACGGGGGGCTCGACCCTAGGGGAAGGAGGGAGAGGGTAGGGGGCAGAGGGTGGCTCTGGGGGAGGCTTGCTCTCTGCGGGGGGTCCTGCTCTTGTGCGGACAGAAAGGGATGGGCTGGGGCGGAGGGCAGGGGTCACCCTGGGAAGGGGCTCCCTCTTGGAGAAGTGTGCCCTCGCAGGGGGTCGGACAGGGTGAGGGTCCCACCCTGTGCGGTGTCTCGCTCGCTGGGGGTCCTGCCCTCGGGGACGTCTCTCTGGGGGTTCCCTCGGGGAGCCCTCCCAACGCTGGGGAGTGCCGGACAGGGCGGGGTCCCCCTCTCCCGGCACGGTCTGCCCCTCCCCGCGGGGTCCCGGTCTCGGGGGGCGGGGCGCGCCCGGCCCCGGTTCGCTCCGGCCCGGCCCGGCTCGCTACCTGAGCGTGGGCCCGATGCAGGCCGTGTCCGTGCTCTCGATCTCCCGCAGGATCCGCTCGTGCTCCGCCGCCGTCTCCAGGCTCTCCGCCTCCGCCATCTTCCCCCGTTCCATGGGCCGGGCGCCCGCCCTGCCCCGCCCCGGCCTCCCCGCGCCTGCCGCCGCGCTCGGAGCCTCCCGCAGCCTCGCAGCCGCGCCGGCCCCTCCGCAGCCGCCCCGGCCGCCCAGCAACGACCCCGCCCCCGGGCACGCCCCCCTGCGTCAGCGCGCCTAGGCCCCGCCCCGCGCCGTGCGAAACTGCGCGCTCGGCCTGCCGGGAGATGTAGTCCTCGCCCTCCCTCCCCGCTCCAAGGGACTGGCTGGACCTCAAGGGCATCCGCCGCCACCCTAACAGAGCGGGAAACTGAGGCCCAGGGGCGGGAAGGGGCTTCTCCTGGGCCACCCGAAGAGGCAGCGCCCAGATCCCGGGGCGCCAAGCTCAGCGCTCTTCGCATTGCCCTCCAGTGGAGACTGGCAGCTCCCTGAGGGCAAGAGGCGGACCTCGGCTTCTCTTTGTCTCCCTGGCGCCTAGACCAGGACTGGGCACAGAGTAGGAACCAAATAAACGCTTGTTGACTGACTGACCGATGAAGTGGGCGTGGCTGATCTTGGCCAATAGGGTCATGATATCATGCCACCATAGAAAGTGAAAAGGGACTTTTACAAATGAGGAAATTGAGGCTGCCGAGGTCACGCAGCCGGTCATTACCCGGCCGCCTCCCACATTTCCACCTCACACCCCTCCCACTCCTTTCTATCCAACCATTTGGTCATCTATACAATGAGGATTATACTTGTTCAAGTCCTATCTCGGACACACAACAATTATGTGACCGTGGGCAAGTTCCTAAGTCTAATAACACTGGCCAGTTTCACCTTGGACAGCTCTAGTCCTTCACATGCAGCCACAGTCTTATCTTAGGCATCGTCCAACTCCTCTAGTCAATGTCCACAAAGTGATACTTGGAGATGCAATATAAATATGGTACCCCCTCAACTTGACCCTCCCTGCTGTGTCGATGTTATTTTACTCATCCCTGAATGATTCTCAAACTTCCCACAAGGGCTTCGCCAGATGTCTTCTCTCCTCAAACCTCCTATGCCATCCCCTCCTTTCTCTCAGCAGAGGACCTCTCCTCCTACTTCACTGAAAAAACTGAGGCCATTCTAAATGAGTAGGACCCTTCCTCTCCAACTGTACCCCTCTCCACTCTTCCCCCAACACTATCTTCTTTTACTCCAGTCTCTGAGAAAGGTATGGTCTTTCTCTCTATAAAGGTCAACTCATTTACTTGTCTTCTTGATCCTATCCCTTTCTGTCTCCTCTGAAAGACTGTTCCCTCTGTCATTTCTTCTCTTTATGAATGGATGGATGGATGGATGGATGGATGGATGGACAGATGGACAATGAAATATTTATTAAGTACTTGCTATATACCAAGCATTCTGCTAAGTGCTGGGAACACAATTAGCAGCAATCAAGATTGTCCCAGATCTCAAGGAGTTCACATTCTGATAGAAGCAGACAACACATAAAAAAGAGCTGGGAATGCTTTGAAAATAACCAGGATGGAGCAGCTAGTACTTGCCTTGGAATCATGAGGATCTGAGTTCAAATGTAACTTACTAGCCATATAACCCTGGGTAAGTCACTTGACCCCAATTACAAAAAAAAGTGTCCAGGAAGTTAAATGGAGGCTTCATTCAGGGCAAGGTAAAATAAAAGCAAAAGCTGACTATCAGAACCCAGGGACCCAGGGGCCAAGTTCAAGTGATTTAAGTGGGAGGGAGCTGAAATTTAAAATGTATCCACTGTATGCTCTCTCCTAACTACACAAATGTCCAGACTTCTTCCACTCCTAAACAAATCCTTGGAAGGTATTTTCCTGGATCTCTTCACCTGTTCGGTCAATCCATGTGCCAGACAGAATTCAAAGACAAGCCCAGTCCTCCAGGAGCTTACAGCCCACTTGGAAAGTACAAGACGTATACAAATAAATAAATGCAAGGTAATTTCCCTTTGATTTCCAAATATCTAGACAGAGTCATCTCCACTAGTTACCTCCATTTCCTCACTTCCTTTTTATATCCCTTTCAGTCTGGCTTCTGACCTCTATCTTCCTTAAGCTGTTCTTTCCAAAATTACTAATATTCTTCTCATGCTTAGTTCCATCAACTTTTTTCGGAGTCTCATTCTGCTTTACGTCTTCTGTTTAGCTTTTGAAACACTGTCCATCTCTTCCTCTTCTAGTCTGAGTTCTCTTGGTTCTACCCCTACCTGTCCAGCTGGGCCTTCTGAGTCTCCTTTGCTAGCTCATTGTCCATCCCCAACCACCCAATTGTATCTTTTCTCTCTCTACTCTCTCAGTTAACTCATCAGCTCCCATGTGTTCAATTATTATCTCTCTGCAGATCCCTATAGGTGTACGTATCTGGCCCTCATCTCTCTCTTGAATTCCAGTATCCATCATGAACTATTCCTGGATGACCCAACAGCATCTCAAACTCAGCATGTCCAAAATGGAACTGACTGACTTCCCCACCTCTTCTCCAAACCTCTCCTTTTTTGCTGAGAGCACCACTATCCTTCCATTGCTCCAGGGATCCAACCCATGGAGAAGCCCACAACTGCCACACCACTGACACTCCTGCTACTCATTCAAACAACTAACCAGATACTGAATGTCTACTGTGTGCTTGTTAGGGGGTGTGAAGATGACCAGAAACAGCTCTTGTCCTTGAGGAGCTCACATGCTAGCAGGACATGAAATGGACTACAATCCTGCTGAGTGTTTTATAGGCTATCTCATGTGTAAACGTGTCCCTGTCTCCCCATTCAGATCAGAGCCTCCCTGAAGGCAGGGTCTGTAATACCTCTAGAAGGCTGAGCATTTCCTAAGGGCTGGAGCTGTATTTCTCCCATCAGGTTCAAGTACAGAGAGTCCAATACTAACTGGATAATGGATTGGGGGGTGGGGGGAGAAGGGAACAAGGATTTATTAAGTGCCTATCATATGCCAGGAACTGTGCTAAGCCCTTTACAAATATTTTCTCATCTGAACCTGACTGATAGCAAGCCTTCTCCCAGGGCATCTCTTGGCCACAGAATGTTTTGGCTGTGTTTGTCACCCCCACGTCCTCAGGGACTGCCTTCTCCTCTGAGTCTAAGTTCACTGTACTCCTCCAGGTGGTGACAACACCATGCTCTCCACCCTGAGCTCCCCTAGGAGCCTGAGCTCAGCTAGGTCCCTGAGCAGCAGGCTGACATCATCCCAGACTTCTGTAGCACAAGGTCCCCTAGGTTCAACCCTGGTCTTCCCCACAGAGCATCTGAGCTACACACACACACACACACACACACACACACACACACACACACACACTACATTACTCATATATACCAAATACACACACCAACGGCTTTCAAACGTACCTCCCTCACATGCACATAACATTCATTCATATACATACACACCTTCAAACTTTTTACACACAACTCACTTTTATATATACCATTCACTCATTCATACATATACACATACCACACTCACATACACATACACTCTACTCGTACATACCGAATACACACACCAGCCACTCTCACAGATACCCCACTTACAAACGTACACTTACACACATCCACACTACTCACACATACCAAATACACATACCAACCACTCTCACATATATCCCACTCACACACACACATATCATTCAGTCACATACACACAGAAGTACACACACTTTCAAACTTTTTACACACAACATACTCATCTATACCACTCATTCACAGATACACTCACCACACAGTCACATATACTATACACATACACACATACATATACATGCATGCAGTTAGAGGCCATGGGCAGGAACATGATGCCAAGAACAAAGATTTGGCCCATTTTTCAATGCTTCCCATGAAGTATTTAGTCCTTTTGGGAGTCCCTGCTTTTAGGAGACAGACAGAGAGAGAGAGAGAGAGAGAGAGAGAGAGAGAGATACTATTAAAGTATCTTGTTGCCCTCTTCTCTTTTCAGATGGCTTTCAGAAATCCAGGCCTATGCCCAAGGGGAAATGAACTGCCTTATCTCCTCTCAGCATTATTGCCTTTTCCTGTTCCCTAATATTCTGTTCCCTGAATCCAAGGCTTCTCAGGCTCTCTCCTCCCTGAAGATGCCATGAGATCTTTCACAGGCTCATATATATAGGCAACCCATGGCCCAGAGCCAAGAGTTCTGCATTTACAGGGATGGGCTTGGCAAATTTATCACACCAGATAAAAGGTACACTCAGAAGGGACTCTGGGAGAGGTGGAGCAGCTTCTTTCAGATCCTGGAGTAAGTCCAAGGTGGAGTTCTGGGGCAGGAAGAGGAATTGCCAAGACTTTTTTCAACTCCTCCAAGATCTGATGTTCACTAGGCCTTTGGTTTAAAGTGCAAGTCCAGTGATAGGGTGTGTCATTAGTGAGGATTTGTGGCACAAAAGAAGTTCCTAGCTCTGGAACGAAAAGACTAGCGAGGCCAACCCTCTCTTTAAGCATCTTGCCCAAGGTCACATGACCAATAAGTATCACAATTAGGACTTGAACCCAGGTCCCCTGGACCAAGAGCCTGTATTCTTTCTGTTGGAGTTGGTCATGGAACAAGAACGGGAGATGATGGATGGGCCACCGAAGTGCTCTGCTAATGTCCCCAAGCTACTAAAAGAGTCAAAGGAAAGCCCTTAAGTGACCACAGTGGAAACCATGGGTTCCAACAGATATAAATGAAAGAGCACAATCCTGACACTGGGAGCAATCTGTAGAAAGGAGTGGACATAGGAAGGAAAGAAGCTAGCATTGATTAAGATTCTACTATCGACCGGGTTCTGTGGTAAGCACTTTACAGATACCATCTCATTTGGTCCTCACACACCACTGGGAGCAAAGTGCTATTCATTTCCATTTCACAGAGGAGGAAATCGAGGTTGACAGGCAAAGCGACTTGTATAGTTACACAGCTAGGAAGTGTTTGCTGCAAGATTCAAATTCAGGTCTTCCTGACTCTGGCCCAATGCCCTATCTGTCATGTGTCAAAACAGCAGGGTCAGTTTGGCAGGACTACTGCATGTGTAAAGGGACTGAAGATAGGTTTGGATCAGGCTGTGAAGAACTTAAATGCCAACCAAGAATCAAGTTTGATCTGGGAGCCAACAGGGCATCACTGGAGTTGAGTAGACCATTGATGTAGTGAGTGCTGTGCTTTAGAAAATCATTTTGGAAATGTGGAGGGGAGATTGGAATAGGGTGGGATCTGAGGCAAGGAGACCAATAGAATGTTAGTGCAATGCTGAATTTACTGAATCTTTGAAAAAAAAAGCAAGTTGCTCATAATAGAGCATCCTAGCTTCACGTATATTCCTCTTTTCTGCTCTATTATGTATACAGAAGGGCTTTTTTGTTTGGTGTTCGTTGAGTTCAGAATAAAAAGATTTTAAATAGAATTGAGTTGAATTTGTTTTTTTAAAAAAGCTGTTACAATAGTCCAAATAAGAGATGGCAAGGATCTGGATTAAGATACAGGCTATTTGAGTGGAGAGGATGGGACATACAGGAGAGATGCTGTGGAGGAAGAAACAATGAAATTTGACAACAGACTATATGGGGGGTGGGGAGTGAGAGTGAGTAGTTGAGGATATCACTGATGTTACAAGAGGAGGTGAATGGAGGGATGCTGGTGACCTTCAAAAAAACAAGGAAATTTGTTAGGAGGAGAGGTTGATTAGAGGTGGGGTAGGGGAATAAGAAGTCCTCTTTGGGGCATGTTGAGTATGAAATGGCTGTAGGGCATCCAGTCCCAAATGTCCAATAGGTAGACTAAGTCCTATTTCCTTCCAACAATACCATTGTAATAGCTCACACTGATGTATCCTTTAATGTCTGCAAGGGACTTTACATAAATTATCTCATTTGATCTCACTTTGTGAGGTAGGCCAGTTATTATCCCTGTTTTACAAGAAAGAGAACTGAGGTTCAGAATGGTTAAGTGACTAGCCCAAAATTACTTGTCTAGTAAACGTTGGAGACCAGATTAGAAATTAGGATTCATTAACTCCAGGCCTATTATTCAATGCCACAATTGCCTCTCTGATCTTCATAGGGCATGTTCGGAAGGTCTTTAAGCATTCCGGTTACACATTATGAACTTGTTCCAACTTAGATATATTCTTCTTAAAATGGGATACTGAAGGGGTCTGAAAACAGGACAGGTACAGTGTGGAACTATTCCTCCCCTCAGTCTGTATACCATACCTCTTTTCGTCTTTAGTTTTTATCCAACAAATGAACAATCTCCCTCGTATTGAAATGTAAGGTGGATTTCCTTAACCCAAGCATAGAACTTTATAATTATACCACCACCTCCAATATAATTTTCCTAGACTGAGTCCAATATTCTAGTCTGATGAGATCTTTTTGGATGTTAACTCTGTCATCCAACTTCTGAACTATCTCTCCTAGCTGTGAATCATCTGTACTTTTGTCAAGTATACCCGCTATGGCTTCATCTAAGTCATCAGTACAAATATTTCACAGTGTAAGACCAAACAAGTCCCTGGAGCACATTGTTGTTAGTATTGAAGGGGGTTTGTAGAACAAAAAATGTTGGGAATCATTGCTCAGCTGACATGAACTCATTAACGACTGCTTCTGGGTCTGATCAAAGAGTCAGTTTGGGTTCCACCTAACTGAACTATGATGTCATTCACAACTCTTCATTTTGTCTACTAAGAGAGCATGCTAGGGGCATGCTCAGGGCAGCTAGATGGTGCAGTGGATAAAGTATGGGGCCTGAAGTCAGGAAGACTAATCTTCTTGAATTCCAATCCAGCATCAGACACTTATTAACTATGTGACACAAGGCAAGCCGTGTGAACTTGTGTGCCTTAGTTTTCTCCTCTGTAAAATGAGCTAGAGGAGGAAATGACAAATCACTCCAGTATCTCTTCCAAGAAAGCCTCAAAGGGGGCCACAAAAAGTCAGACAGGACTGACATGTCCAAGCAACAAGAAAGAACATATGGGACTCAGTTAAATGCTTTGCAAGAACTTAGGTGAACTACACTCTAGTGTTCTCCTGCTCTACCATCCTGTCAAAAAAAAAAGTATATGAGGCCAGTCTTCCATGTCCTGCCCTGACTCTCTTGGAAGGATTATAGAACACAAAGAAGAGCCCCACAAGATGAGAAGTCATGAAGACGCTGCAATCTGCATCCACCCAGAGTGTGCACACTTGGAGGAGATCACTGGAAGGCTGCTTTGGGAGAGAGAGACCAGGTGTTAGGGTCAGAATGCCCATGTCTGAGGCCCTTTGCTCCCATTTTTTAACGGTGGCACCCTGCATCAACCCCATCACTTTTCTGAGATTCTTGAGTCAATTCTGTTCTTCCTTAAGAGAGAAAGAATGAAGGAAAAAATTTAAAAATACATGAAGCCCTAAGAAAAAGTATCAACCAATACCTACATATTTGTTAATAGGAAAAAGTTTCTCTTCATAATAAAATAAACTATCATCTTGAGAGAGAGAGAGACAGAGACAGAGACAGAGAGAGAGAGAGAGAGAGAGAGAGAGAGAGAGAGAGAGAGAGTGAGAGAGGGAGAGAGAGAGAGAGAGAGAGAGAGAGAGAGAGAGAGAGAGAGAGAGAGAGAGAGAGAGAGAGAGAGAGAGTTCAAGCCTGGGAAGGTGAAAATCCTGCTGTACTTTGTCCTCAGGTGCCTTAGGCAGAGTTCCTTCTCCCCACTGTTCCATGACCTCCTGAAGGGCACAGCAGAGGTGCTGACTAAGGGAAAATCATCCCCAACTCTAAAGGAGGAAGGAGCGGGGAATAAATGGCGTTGATAGTTTTCTTGTTTAACTAAGCACTTCCAATGCCATATACATAGCTCTAGCTGAATGGTCACTTTTTAAGCATTGAATTAAATTGGGCACTGAGATCTGTTCTTGGTAGGAAGGATGGAGTGCTAGACTTGCAGTCAGGAAGACCTGAGTTTAAATGTGACCACAGATACTTGCTAGCTAAGTGACCCTAGGTAAGTCATTTAACCTCTGTCTGCCTCAGTTTCCTCATCTGTAAAATGGGGATGATTAATACGACTTCCCAGGTTGTTGTGAAGATAAAATCAGCTAATATTTGTAAAACACTACAAATCTTAAAAAACCATATGAATTCCAACTATAAATATTATTATTCTTACTGATATTTTGTGATTCTTTGATACACATAAGAGTCTAGTGGTGATCAAACAGAGCTGCTGGTAGGGCAGCACTAAAAGAAGTAAAATGTTGACTTCCGATATACTCTGTTTACACGTGTGTATTGGTTGCTTCCCCTAATGAAAACTAAGTGCTTCAGGGGAGAGAATTGTTTTGTCATTTTTTTCTATCTCCCTAATGCCAATTACAGTGCCTGGCACATAGTAGGCACTTAATAATTGATTGATAAATATTCATCAAGTGACCACTACGTACTAGGCAGTGTGCTAAAAAGCTGGGGCATACAAGGAAAGGCACAAATAGCCCTGTCCTCATGGAGCTCCCATTCTATTAGGGATTTCAACAGGCAAGTAACTGGATATGGTACAACACTGAACCTTTTACAAAAGGAATATTTATCTTAGAAGGTATAATCACAAATGTCCAAATTTACTCCCCCCAATAGCGAGAGGCATAATCCCCTTTCCCCTTTGTACTGCCTTAGTCTCTGGGGAGGGGAAGAGGATTGGGTTCACAGCTCTGCTTGGTTCCCACACAGCACAGTCCCAGCTCCACGTCCCTGATTCCCTTGGGGCTAGAAACCTTGGAACCACTCCTGATTCCTTCGTGATCATCTCTAGCACCCAAAACTAAAAACAAACAATGCAGTACAGGAAGAAACACACCTATATTCATTTCATGGAGGTGAGGTAAAGGAGAGGGTTCAATTCAGTTCAGCTAATAGCATTCATACTGGATGCAGCAGATAGGAGACCCTGAAGAAAGAGTAGACACATGACAGGAAGGAGGGTTGGAGAGGGGAGGGTGAGTTCTTTTAGGCAAACTGGGTATGCTTTAAAAGGCCCCTCTGGGGCCTTCCATGTTAGAATGAAGCATGCCCAGAGAGACTCAGGTTGCAATGGTATAAATGGAAGGCAGTCTCAGAGGGGAGGAGACAGCAAAGGGTCTTCCGAGGAAGATGGGGTTTGAAAGGAGATTTGAAGGAAGACAGGGAAGCCAGGAGGCAGAAGTAAGGGGGAGAACATTTCTGGCATGGGGGACAGTCATTGAAAAGGTAGAGTCAGAAGATGGAGAAGCAGTAAAAAAGCCAATGTCTTACAAATATAACCATCACCACAGCGTATACAGGAGGATAGAGTTAAAAGACTGGAAAATAGAAAGAAGCCAAGTTGTGAAGGGCTTTTAAATGCCAAAAAGATTTTATTATGTAATCCTGGAAATAACTGTTTTGTAAGTTATCCTGTTTTTTTTTAGAGGACCAATAGCATCATGGGTA
Organism: Bettongia penicillata ogilbyi; assembly: GCA_023548195.1. Taxonomy (NCBI): domain Eukaryota; kingdom Metazoa; phylum Chordata; class Mammalia; order Diprotodontia; family Potoroidae; genus Bettongia; species Bettongia penicillata. The sequence continues at coordinate 11,779,654 of JAJHZJ010000257.1, forward strand.
ATGTCTTGACTTTCATGTTAACTGAGTTACACAGTCTCACTCTCTCTTCCAGAGTTACCCAAGTTTAGTGGCAGGACAAAAGTCAAGATGCCTGGGGAGGGCTCAGGATGCAGTGGATGACCTTGGCATCTTCAACATCTGATCAAGCTCTAAGTTTGCCTGCTTCGGTAGCCATCATGGTTATTGGAACAAATTGTTCTCATGCACCCATTCCTGGAAGTAATAAGGAGTCACTGGAGTTTATTGAGTAGGGAGATGATGTGGTCAGACTCGAACTTTAGGAAGATCACTTTGGCAGACAGTGGAGAATGGAATGGAGTAGACAGATACTTTAGCCAGGGAGGCCAATTAGGAAGGCTACTGTAAGAGTCCAGTCTTGAGGTGATGAGAACCTCCACCATGATGACAGTCATGTGAGAAGATAGAAGGGCAAATATACAAGAAATGATAGGAAGGTGGAAATGACAATTCCCAAACAATGCCCGATACTGTAATTTTATTATATTCTTCTAACCAAGGACCTAACCACTTTCTGAGAAAAAACTGGCAAAAATTTAAGAAGGAATCCTAAGGTGGGGAGTCCCCTTCCTAGTGTATTAGGGTAGTAAACAGATTAAGAGTGTAAACTCCTTAATCTAATTAATCTCCTTTGAGAGGATTATCTGATGGGTTTGGAAAATGATTCTCCAGGATGCTCTGGCATTTTAAGAAGCTACTGTTTTTGTTTTGTTTGGCAAATCAAAACTGTTTAGTTAGCTTTTACGTGAACTTTGTAATTATGTTGTTTGGGTTTTTTAAAAAACAATCTTAATGTGGAATTCTGAGAATTCTTTCTTTCAGTTAGTAAATTTTAGCTAAATGCTAGGGATACAAATAGGGTGCCTGGGGTATTCAAGGGGGACTAGCATCTTTGGTATGAGGGTTGCCCAGCCCTTTTCTGGCAGTTCATCCACCTCTGGCGTTCACCTTCACCCAACTCTCACCTGTGGCTCCAAGAAGCTGTAGCTTGTGCATCAGCCACCCTCAGTAAAACCATCTTGGCAGATGGGCTAAACCAGGTTGAAGGTAACTGACAGGAGTTCAGTTAGTGAGTTATGAGGACGTCTACCCCAAGCACATGAAGATTTCCACTGGGGGAATGGGCACATGATAACAATTGGTTCCAATGGTCATGAAGATGGCTGAAGTAGGTGTTGTGGATTGCCTAGAGCTTAATTAGATGTTGAAAATGCCAAGGTCATCCACTACATCCCAAGATGTAGAGAATCTTCTTGACTTTTGCCTTGCCACTGAACAGTGGCACACCCTGGAAGAGAGTGCAACTCTGCCTCACTTAAATGCAATTCATACACAAGTCAAGATGTTCATTGATCCTCTTTGCAAATGAAGGGTGAACAAAAATAGGGATACAAATACAAAAGAAAAACAGTCCCTATCCTCAGGATGCTTTATTCTAATGAAAGCAGACATCACACAAAACAAAACTGAGAAAGAGAAGATACCCAAACCAGAACATAATGGAGAAGTCCAAAGGATGTAGTCTGGTGGGAAATGAAAGGAATTGTTTGGGAATTCTACGAACTGTAACTTCCAAATTGCTTGTGTCAGAGAGATTTTCAAAGTAAGATGGATTTCTATCCCACTGTATTTTCTTTCTAAGCAGGGATACTTAGAATGAGAATAATTGACTTTATAATTTGTCTCTGGTAGATTTATGCCCCAAATTCTGAATACTGATATTTTTCTTCCATATCACAAAGAACCAAGAGTTTGACCTCACGCAGAAGCTAAGCCAGACCCTGGTGATGGAAGGATAGCCACAGCCAACTTCACTCCAACTCAAGAGGCCTACAGGTGAACCTCAGAGATATTGTAGGTTTGCTTCCACTAAATAAAATGAATATCGAAATAAAACAAGTCACAAATTTTTTTGGTTTCCCAGCACATGTAAAAGTTATACCACACTGTAGGGTATTAAGTGTGCAATAGTATTAAGTCTTAAAAATGTGCATACCTTAATTAAAAATTATTTTATTGCTAAAAATGTTAAACATCATCTCAGCCTTCAGTAAGTCTTAATCTTTTTACTGATGAAGAATCTGGCCTTAATGTTGATGGCTGCTGACTGATCAGAATAGTGGTTGCTAAAAGTTAAGGTGTCATGGCAATTTCTTTATTTTTTATTTTGGAGGGGGTAAGGCAAGGCAATTGGAGTTAAGTGACTTACCTAAGATCACACAGCTAGTAAATGTCAAGTGTCTGAGGTCTATTTTGAACTCAAGACCTCCTGACTCCAGGGCCAGTGCTCTGTTCCCTGTGCCACCTAGTTGCTCCCTATTTTTTTGTTGGCAGTTTCTTAAAATAAGATAACGAAGTTTACCACAACAATGAATTCTTCCTTGAACACTTAGAGGCCATTGTAGGGTTATTAATTGGCCTAATCCTGAGGAAAAGGAGAGAGATGAGAAATGGCCAGTTGGTGGAGCAGTCAGAAAACACACACACATTAATTCATTACATTCACTGTCTTACATGGATTTGGTTCATGGAACACCCCAAACAATTACATAGTAATATCAGAGATCACTGACCACACATCACCAAAATAGACATGATAATAATGAAAAAAATCTGACTATTGCAACAATTACCAAAATATGACAGAGAGACATGATGTGAGCACATGCTGCTGGAACATGGTGCCCATAGACTTGATCCATACACAGTTGCTGTAAACTTTCAACTGGTAAAAGATACACTATCTGTGAAGTGCAATGAAAAAGTATGCCTATATACTGATTACCAACCATGGACCAATAGATATTATAGGGGAGATTAAGAAGAAATGTAAGATATAGTCCCTGCACTCTATTACTTGTTCTTCGGTCATTTTCAATTGTGCCTGACTCTTTGTGACTCCATTTGGAATGTTCTTGACAAAAATATTGGAGCGGTTTGTTATTTCCTTTTCTAGATGAGGAGGCTGAGGCATAAGTGATTTGCCTAGAGTAACATAACTAGGAAGTGTCTGAAGTGGGATTTGAACTAATGAAGATGTCTTCCTGACTCTAGGCAGGTGCTTTGTGCATGATGGCACCACCTAGCTGCTCACACTCTCTAGAGAGGTCAGGAAATGAGTTTCGCCAGGAAGGCAATGGGAATGGAAATCCTACCATTCAAAGATCAGCAGGCTTAGGGGACATGTGGTAGCTGGCATCTTAAGTTATCCAATGTAAGAGAGGTTAGCTTTGTTCTATTAGGCCTGAGATCCAAACTATGAGCAATGGGGTAGACCCTGCAAAGAGGTTTGATTTAGTAAAAACTCCCTAATAATTAGAGCGATCCAAAAGTGGAACAAGTTACCTTAGCAGAGAGGATGGTTCTAATCATTGGAAAGTTTTACTCCAAATCTTGCCCTAGGTCTCCTCTGTTTGGCATTTAAAGTCCCCATGTACCTTAAAGGCTTATTCCACATCCTTCCAAACTGATGTCTTCCTCAGATAGATGCACCATCTTCATACCTTTGCACAGGGTTTCCTATCTATCTTCAAAACTTAGTACTGGCTGGCCAATACTTGAAATGAACTTGTTCCTCGCCTCTATCTCTTAGATCCCTACTGTCCTTCAAGATTGAGGTCAAGAGTCTGAATGCAGATTGAAGCATTTGATTTTAAAAAAAAAACTTTATTATTATTGGAGTTTTTTGGTCTTCGTTTTCTTTTGCAACATAGCTAATATGAACATGTTTTTCATGACTACACATGTATAATCAATATCAAACTGTCTTCTCAAGGATTGGGGAAGGAAGAGAGGGAGGATATTTTGGAATTCAAAATTTTTGTTTGTTTTTTGATTAATATTTTATTATTTTCCCAATTCATTTTTAAAAATTTTGAGTTCCCTCTCTCTCCCTCCTCCCTGCGAGAGTAAGTAATTTGATCTGGGTTATATATGTGCAATCATGAGAAACATATTTACATGTTAGTCATGGAATTCAAAATTTTAGAAAATGAATGTTAAGATATTTTGTTTACATGTAAATGAGAAAAAATGAAATATATATATATATAATTATATAAAAAAAGATTGAGGTCAAGGGTCACCTTTTGCAAGAGTCCTTTCCTAGTCCCCTCAGGTTTGGTGCCTTAGTCCCCAAGTATCCTTATATTTATTTGGTCAACACTTAGCTCTGTGCTTTCTGGATTTCCTTTCCCCACCTCCAGCGAAATGTAAGCTCTCTGAGAACTTGTCTCAAAGGGATGTCTCACTTTGCCATTTGGAAAAGGATATTATAAAAGGGTCCTGTACACATTTATATCAGTTCTAGTACCTTATGATCTTAGCCACCCACCAAGTCATTAACATACAAAAACATGTATCATGAGAAGCAAGAAATATGACCCATCCCTTCTGCATGTTAGCAATTTATTGCTCCTGAGCTCAAATGAGTAACAAACTTTGGTGTTTATATCTCCAGCTTCTGGAAGAGAACCTGATACATAGTAGGCACTTAATAAGCAACAGAAAATGGACGTTGTCATCATCAATCAAGTGATTAAGAAATGGTTGGCTGATAAGCAAATTGGAGACCATGGAATAGTTTATCTGTCAGATCTATGGATAGGCAAATAATTTAGTACCAATGAGGACATAGAGAGAATTACAAAATGTAAAATAGATAAATTAAAAAGCTTTTGCATAAACAAAATCAATGCAATCAAAATTATAAGGAAAGCAGAAAATTGGGGGAAAATTTTTGCAACAAGTATCTCTGATAAATATGATATCTGATTTCTCAAATATCTGATATCATTTCTCAAATATATAGAGAACTGAGTCAAATTTATAAAAATATAAGTCATTCCCCAATTGATAAAAAAAAGTATATGAACAGGCAGTTTTCAGACAAAGAAATCAAAGTTATCTCAGTCATACAAAAAAATGCTATAAATCACTATAATTAGAGAAATGCAAATTAAAACAACTCTAAGGTACTATCATACTGGCTGTTACAACAAAAAAGGAAAATGATGGATATTGAGGGGATATGGGGAAACTAGGACACTAATGCATTGTTGGTGGTAGAGTTGTGAACTAATCCAACCATTCTGGAGAGCAATTTAGAACTATGTCCAAAAAGTTAAAAAATTGTTCGTATACCCTTTGATCCAACAATACCTCTTCTAGGTCTATAACCCAAAGATATATAAAAAAAGGAAAAACAAAAACATTTGTAGCAGCTATTTTTATAGTGGCTAAAAATTGGAAATTGAAGGGATGTCCATCATTGGAGAATGGCTAAAAAAGCTGTGGTATATAATTCTAATGGGTTATTGTTGTGCTATAAGAAGTAGTAAGCAAGATGATGTCACAAAAACCTGGAAAGACTGACATGAACTGATGCAAAGAAAAGTGAAGAGAACCAGAACATTGTACATAGTAACAGCAGTATTGTTTGATGAAGAACTTTGAATGACAGCTATTCTCAGCAATACAATAATCCAAGATAATCCCAAAGGACTAACAAGGAAACATATTATCCACCTCCAAAGAAAGAACTGATATTATTTGAATAGAGACTGAAACATGCCATTTTTCACATTCTTTCACTCTTTTTCTCTTATTTGAGTCTTCTACAAAATGACTAATAAGGAAATATTTTACATGATTGCACATATGTAACCTATATCTGATTACTTACTGTCTCATGGAGGGGGAGGGAAGTGAGTGAGGGAGAAGAATTTGGAACTCAAAACTTTTAAAAATAATGTTAAGTGTTTTAACATGTAATTGGGGGAGAAATAATATATAAATAAATATGTATGTGTGTATATATGTGTATCTGTGTGTATGTCTGGGTATGTGTGAGTGTATGTATTAAATAGTCTGTGGTTCAATTGGTTTGTTGATTGCCATGTGGGGCCATGTAGAGCAAATATACTTCTCCAGGGTATATCAATGGAGATCTTTAGGCTAAGGCTACATTGTAAAGTAGACCGTAGGTAGTGTCATAGATTCTTGTTGAGGTACCATTTAGAAGACCATCGAATCCCCTCCATCAGTGAGATTCTGTTGCTCTTTAAATCCTGACTCCAGGACTTACTGACTCTGAGACAAGGAAATAAACCTCTTTGAATCTCCAGTTGGTTATGTCCAAATTGGGCATAAGAACTTAAAACTGCTGTGGAGCAAGGAAAGTATGTCCTCTTGCACTGTCTTCTAGGATTAGAGATTCCCTCTCCAGGACATGATTCTTTAGTATGGACAACACAAGGTATAATTCTTGGATTACTTATTCTCTTCTCAGATTAGGTGGTTTGTCATCCTTGTTCTCTATGGCTTTAGAGTTGGAAGTGACTTCATAGGCAATTTACCTAGTCTAGCCCCCTCTTTTTACATCTGGAGAAACTGAAGCCTAAGGAGTTTGCCCATGTTCACATGGGTAGCAAACAGCAAAGGCGGGCTTAGAACCTATGTCCTCTGAGCAGAAAGAGCCAATGAACTTTCCACTGTCCTTGAATTCAAATCTTGTTTCAGACACACTATGACCCTGACCAAGTTTAGGCTACATTCCAAGGGGCAGAGAACTGAAAGCCCAGCCGCACAGCACAATGGTCCCCATCATAGAGACTAGAGAAAGAAGCTTTTGGCAGAGCGCGACAGCAGTACCAGGGGTCCTCTCAAGGACTGAGAGTAAGCTAGGGGAGGGAATGTACCATCTGAAATAGTCACCGTGAAAATCAGGTCCCATTTGCCTGGGGACCAGGAGCAGATTTGTAACAGAAGCAAGGTCCTTTCTCAGAACTTTGGAGTGTAGTAGGGAAATACCTGGGGAAGGGTCAGGGGAAGTCATGTGTTTGGATGGGATTTTAGCCCTGCTAACATGGCTAGCTTGTGAAATCCTGAAGAACGAGGACTGTCTTTGGCCTTTGTATTCTCGCTACTTTCTCAGCCGTGTATCTGGCACAGTACGTACTTAATTGTGTTTATAATAAGATGGTTCTTAATAAATGCTTATTGGCTATCATGCCGCCCAATTTAGCTCTAACTTATTTAGAACCATAGCACTTTCAACAAGTTGTAGTGGAAAGACCTTCAGACAGGGAACTAAGAGTGTTGGGTTCAAGTCGTGGCCTCACCACGATGAGCCAACACAATTCCAAAGAATTTATGAGGAAAAATGCTATCTGCCTCCAGAGAAAGAACTTATGGCATCTGAATGTAGACTGAAGCAAACTATTTTTTACTTTTATGTGTGTGTATGTGTGTGTTTTCTTTTGACCTGTTTCTTCTTTCACAACATGACTAACACAGAAAAATGTTTTACATGATTGTACACATATAACCTGTATCAAATTGCTTACTGTCTTAGGGAGCAGGGTGATGAGAGAGGGAGGGAGAAAATTTGGAACTCAAAAGTTTTTTAAATGAGTGTTAAAAATTGTCTTTACATATAATTGGGAAAACTACTATTAAAAATAAAAAATAAATGTGTTGACTTTGACTTGACTTCCACTGGTTCCCTATTTCCTCCGGTATAAATTCCTGTGTTTTGTCATTTAAAACTCTTCATAGCCTGAGCCACCTGTCTTTCCAGTTTTTGTAAGCATTATTCCCCTCCATGTACTCTTCAGTCCAGTGACATTTCATCTCCTGTCTCTGTGCCATATCTATCTCCCACACCTGGAATCCTCCTTCCTCACTTGACTTCCTGGAATATCCAATTTCCTTCAATACTCAGCTCAAGCACTACCTTCAATATAAGGTGTTTCCTGGCTACTTTTTCCACCTACTACTCTTTAAAGTTCCCTTGTATCTTCCTCAGTGCCCTCAGATATTGACACATTGAATCAAAGTCTCATTATTCTCATTCTAATTATAGCTTTCATTAATATTCCTGAAAGAGGGAAGAATACGAAAGATGTTGGGGGAGGGGAAGAAACTTGCAACTCATTATTACTTCCAAAAAAGTGACAAAGAAAATATCAACTTCCACAAAAAACAGAAATTAAAAAAGAATGAGATAAAGCTGAAATTATATTTGATCCTGGTTGGTTGTTGTCCTTTATTCTGGAAGTGAACCAAATGACATTACTATGCTATAGTCAAGTTATAGTGTGTCCAGCTGTGGTTGATCAGACCAATACAAGGTTGGAATGCTCCACCACTGGTTGGGTATAAATAGTCTATGTGAATGTTTGGGGTGGATTCCCTAAATTTGTGCATGTCAGATCTCTTTTGACCTGCTGCAGTTCTACTTTGCTCCTAAAACACAGTGGCTTTCTTTGATATGCCATAGCGGGCAGTCCTTTGCCAATGTCTCCCATGTCATGCAATAAATTCCAAAGTTCTTCAGAAAGACATTCAGAGTGTCCTTGTACCACTTTTTGTGACCACCATGTGAGTATTTTCTTTGTGTGAGTTCTCTGTGAAAGTCTCTTAGGCAAATGTCCATTTAATATTTGAACAACGTGGCAAGCCCATTGGAATTGCACACTCTACAGTAGAGTTTGAATGCTTGGCAGTTTAGCTCAAGCAAGGACCTCAGTATCTGGTACCTTATCCCGTGAAGTGATCTTCAGAATCTTCATAAGACAATTCAAATGGGAATGATTCCATTTTCTGGCCTCCTAGATTCAATTGAAACCTCCTGAAGTTTATTAAGTAAGGGAGTCAAACTTTAGCAGTTGGACGGAGGATGGACAAAGTTGGGGAGAGATTTGAGTCTGGGAGACCAATCAGGCACCAAGTGCAAGTCCACACGCAAGGTGATGAGGGCTTGAGCAACTGTACAAGTGGAGAAACAAGGGATAGATTCAAGAGTCAATGTGAAGCTAGGATTGACAAGATTTGGTGAGCAATTGTCTATGTGGGCTGAGCGAGAGTGAGAAGTTGAGTATAACACCAAACTTGTGAACCTGGGTGAGTAGAAAGATGGTGTTACCTTTGACTGAAATAGGAAAGTTTGGAAAAGGAGTGGTATGAGGGAGAGGGAGAGACACTCTAGTGACACTAGCTATGTAAATCAGAACCTATCCCTTGCTATTCTTCCATTGTGACTCACTCGGTCCCACCCAAAATGGAAAGGGAAAGGCCAGGGCTCTTACTCACTAGTTGCTGCCCTGGGAGAGGTATCTGCCACCACCACAAGGTGATTTAAAGGGAAAAGGGGTGGAATATTCCAAGGATACCTATACTGTAATTGCTGCTACCCATATCTGAGGAGCAGGTTATAACTGCCAATGCAAGGCACAAAAGGGAGGAGTTTAGGAGCTGGCATGATAAAGGAAGAGGGCGGAGTAAGGAGTTTGGGGAGGATAAAAGAAGGTGTGGTTGTGTTGGAGACAAACCCCAAGACTGACTTATGGAGAGGGGTGCAATCAACCAGGAGTAGGCTGCAATGGGCAAACTTTGGCTCCAGAGAGCTGATTGTTAAATTTTCAGTGTGATCATTTGCAGCTCTAAATTAGTAAGTGCTATAAATCAGGGGTTGATTTAATGTTTTGTTGATTGTATAGACTTAAAGTGGTAGAGACAATATTAATAATAAAAGTGTTAAAGGTTCATTTTCTCCTCGGTTAAAAAAACCAAAAATATTCCCTCTCCCAAGCTGGTTGTTAAACCTTCACCAGCACAACCCCGTACACAACCCTTCTTTTTATCTTGCAAATGGTGGTCACACACAGCCTTTGGGTCAGATCACATGGCCGCCAGTTTGGTAATTACTGGAAAAGACCACCAATTTCACACCAACCAGTTGCTTCTCCCCTTGCACCTTGAGCCAATTTAGAACCACTCAGTTATTTCAGTCCCTAAGAAGTAGTTTCCCTAGCAATGCTCTCCCAGCTTGGACAAGTTTCTTCATGCTTAGGTCATCTGGGTTGACTCACTCACCAGCTTGCCAGAAGTCCTCAGAGGGTTTCTGGTTTCCCAGCAGCTTCAGACTAAGATCTTACAGACACACGCCCCACAGCAAAGTTTTGAGTTAGCTGCAGTCCTTGTTGGGTGGGTCATCTAAACCCTCAGCAAAAAGAGTACCCTCTATTGCTTCTGAAGTAATCAGAAGAGCACTTCTGGTCAGGTGACTGGGGTTCAAGTCTCAGCTATGCTACTTAATTATGTGCTGGGACAAGTCTGTTTCTGTGTTTCTAAAGAGGGGGGTGGGGAGGAAGCAGAGTTGGAGTTATATGGACTTTAAGGATCTTCCCTGTTCTAAAATCTATGCTGGCAAGACTCCACGGATAACTAAGTTGTTCAGTGGACAGAGTGCCAGGCCTAGAGTCAGAAAGACTCATCTTCCTGAGTTCAAATCCTGCCTCAGACACTTACTAGCTGGGTGACCTTGGGCAAGTCATTTAACCCTGTTTACCTCAGTTTCTGCATCTATAAAATGAGCTGGAGAAGGAAATGGCAAATTAGTGTCTCTGCCAAGAAAATCCTAAATGGAGTCGCAAGGAGTTGGACACAACTGAAATTTATTTATTTTTAATGATTTTATGGATCTTTAAGGTCCCTAAATCTCAGATAAGAAACATCATTTAATGAGGTTTTTAGTCACCTTGCATTGAGGTGTTTATAATAACTTGCAAAAGGACCATGTGAAAATAAGCATTTATTAAGTTAGTAAGTCAACAAGCATTTAATGAGTGCTTATGTCCAGTCAGGCTCTGTGAAAAGCTCTGGGGATACAAACAAAAGCAAAAAAATTGCCCCTGATCTCAGGGAGTTCACATTCTAATGGGGGATGCAACATGAAACTATGTGCAAACATATATAGAGAGAAATGGCACAATGGGAACAGCATCCTGCAGAAGTTCCATTATTACAGCTTCTGCACCAGTAACAGTTGCAGAGAATGAGGAGGTAGAGAAATTCTGTGAAGAACTAAATGTAGCACCTCCCCTCACTTACTTCTGACTTTTCATGTTTTCCAGTAACCTTAGACTTTGAGATAATAAAGGAATTTGCCAATTGTTTTTCTTTAGGCTGTAAATGTGCAGTTATTTTCCCCCGGTGAGTGTTACCTCATAAATCAGTTCCATTGGTATAATTTTGCAAACTTTTCATTTGCTGATTGCTGTTTAATACTGAGACATTTTGTATTATTGAATTCTATATAAAGATTGACATGCTGATATGGTCTATGTTATTGAGTCCTGTTTAACTATTGGTATTAAGTTTGCTGTAAGAATTTGGAATCATTAGATTGCTAGTAATAAAATGTTCATTTTAGGATCTTGTTATCGTTGTTTCATCTTGTTTTAAGTAAACCAAGATTGCTTGGCTTTTGTGAAAGCAAAATGCCCTACAACTTTTTGGAGTGAGATGCCTGTTCCTTAGCTATACATTTTGTCCCAGTGGGTCCCATTTAGATTGCCCTGGCAGTAGCAAGGATTCATGGGGGAACTATAGGGGTCTCTTTGGGATAAGGGACTCAAAGACAATTGCCTAAATGGTTTCACCTCTGCCAGAGGGATCACCCCCTCCTTCCCTAAAGAATTTTAAATTTCTCTGTGTGGAAAAGGACAGTTTTTTACAGACCCCAGCAGTACAACCTTTTACACTGAAGAAATCACTGGAAGAGTTTCCACCCAGGACAGCTTTTTCATTTGAGAAAGGGGCAATGGCCACAGTGACTCCAGGTCTCAAATCCCTGTGGGAGAGTTCTACATGGCTTGGAAAACTCAGTGTGGACCAGGTTTCAGTTCCATCCAGAAGCTAATTTTCTCTGACCTTTCAATTTTGCCTGGGGATTGAGCAAGGCTAAACAAGGAGAGCAATTTGGCAAACTTAATAAAACACTTCTTATTTTGTTGGTTTATTTGGGGAACTTTGTGAAACGTTTCTTGTTCTGTGAATTTGCAAAATTTTGTATTTGGAGATAATTAACTTTCTTCTGATATATGTGGCATTGCATATGATATTTGAGATATTTATGGCCCTGGGAAAGCTAATGAAATTATGATTTCTGAGAAACCATAGGGAACTGCTCTGAATGTAGAATGAGGACAGTATAATGTTTTTTCCTGTATCTTGCCTATTTGCTGGAAATGTCAAATTTCACACAGGTGGACATGTGTAGCCCAGGTTTCTCTTTGAGCTCCGTTTGCCCAACATGGAGCATGTCAGTGGGGCAGCCTACTTTGACTGACTGCCTATATCTTCAAAAATGGCAGACTGAGCTATTCTCTCTCTTTTTCAGCTTCCTTTAGACTGGCTTTTTCCACCATTGTATCTTTTTCCCCCAGTCTTTTTATTTATTTAGTTAGTTATTTTTAGATTTCGACATTCATTTCCACAACATTTTGAGTTCAAATTTTTCCCCCCACCTCTCCCCTTCTTCCACTCCATAATACCTTGCATTCTGATTACCCCTTCCCTCAATGTACCCTCCCTTCTATCACACCCCACCCTTCCCTTATCCACATCTTCTCTCTTCTTGTAGGGCAAGTTAAATTTCTATACCCCATTACTTGTATTTCTTATTTCCCAGTTATAGGCAATAATAATTCTCAACATTTGTTTCTAATACTTTGAATTCCAACTTCTTTCCTTCCCTCCCTCCCTCCCCATCCCCACTGAGAAGGCAAGCAATTCAATACAGGCTATATGTGTGTCATTTTGCAAAAGACTTCCATAATAGTCATGTTGTGTAAGACTAACTATATTGCCCTTCATCCTACCCTGTCCCCCCTTTTTTTTCTATTCTCTCATTTGACTTTGTCCCTTCGCAAAAGTATTTACTTCTAAATACACCCTTCTCCCATTTGCCCTCCCTTCTATCATCGCCCTCACCCCACTTGTCCCCTTCTCCCCTAGTTTTCTGTAGTGTAAGATAGATTTTCATACCAAATGTAGTGAGCATGTTATTCCCTCCTTAAGTCATATATGAAGAGAGTAAGCTTCACTTTTCCCCTCTCAACTCCTCCATTGAACAAGATTTTTCTTATCTCTTTAATGAGTGACAGCCTGCACCATTCCATTTCTTCCTTTCTCCTCCCAATATTTTCCTCTCTCACCCCTTACTTTCATTTTATTTTTTTATGGATATCATCTCTTCTGATTCAACTCAACCTGTACTCTCCATCTATATGTGTGTGTGTGTGAGTGTGTGTGTGTGTGTGTGTGTGTGTGTGCATAACCCCTCCACACCTACCCAAATACTGAAAAAAGTCTCAGGAGTTACAAATATTATCTTTCCATGTAAGAATGTAAACAGTTCAGCTTTACAAAGTCCTTTATGATTTCTGTTTCCTGTTTACCTTTTCATGCTGCTCTTGATTCTTGTGTTTGAAAGTCAAATTTTCTATTCAGTTCTAGTCTTTTCATCACGAATGCTTGAAAGTCCTCTATATCATTGAATGACCATTTATTCCCTTGAAGTATTATGCTCAGTTTTGCTGGGTAGGTGATTCTTGGTTTTAATCCCAGTTCCTTTGACTTCTGGAACATCCTATTCCAAGTCCTTTGATCCCTTAATGTAGAAGCTGCCAGGTCCTATGTTATCCTGATTGTATTTCCACAGTACTCAAATTATTTCTTTCTAGCTGCTTGCAATATTTTCTCCTTGATCAGGGAACTCTGGAATTTGGCCACAATGTTCCTAGGAGTTTCTCTTTTTTGATCTCTTTCAGGTGGTGATCAGTGGATTCCTTGAATACTTATTTTGCCCTCTGGTTCTAGAATATCAGGGCAGTTTTCCTTGATAATTTCATGAAAGATAATGTCTAGGCTATTTTTTTGATCATGGCTTTCAGGTAGTCCCATAATTTTTAAATTGTCTTTCCTGGATCTATTTTTCTAGATCAGTTGTTTTTCCAGTGAGATGTTTCACATTATCTTCTATTTTTTCAATCTTTCAGTTTTATTTTGTAACTTCTAGGTTCATCTCATAGTCATTAGCTTCCTTGAACTCTACTCTCTCTTTTAAAGAACTATTTTATTCAGTGAGCATTTGAATCTTCTTTTCCATTTGGCTAATTCTGCTTTTTAAAGCCTCCTTCTCCTCATTGGCTTTTTGGACCTCTTTTTCTAATTGAGTTAGCCTATTTTTAAAGATGTTATTTTCCTCAGCATTTTTTGATTCTCCTTTAACAAGCTGCTGACTCGCTTTTCAAGCTCTTCTATGGCCTGAGCCCATTTCATATTCATTTTGGACATACTGGAGGCAGAAGCCTTGACTTCTTCTGACAGTATGCCTTGTTCTTCCTCATCTGAAAGGATAGAAGGAGACACCTGTTCATCAAGAAACTAACCTTCTATGATATTGTTTTTTTCCCCCTTTTTTGGGCATTTTCCCAGTCAGTTACTTGACTTCTGAATCCTTTGTCAAGAGGAGAGTCCTAGCGCTCCTCCTCCCCTCAGTACCATGCTCAAGGCTGAGATTCAGATCAACTGCTCAACTCCCCCATGGGCTTTAAGCTGAGCCACCTGTTACATTGGACCCAGACTGCTTCTGCAGTCACCATAGCCACCTGCCACCCACAGCTGCTGCTGCCACCACCTCTGCCACCACCTAGGGCCAGTGCTGGGGAGACCCTGCTTGCCTATCTGGGAAAGCTCTCCTACACTGCCCTTTGGAGTTTTCTTTGTCACTTGTGGGTTGAGGGATCTGGGACCCTCCCTGCTGGGAATTCTGCTCTGGAGGCCTGTTCAATCCTGTTCCTCCCAGTGCTGCATGACCAGGGCTGGGCTCTGCTCTGCTCAGCATCCCCTGAGATAGACCTTTCCTGTTGGCCTTCCAGGTTATCTTCAGCGGAAACCTCTCACTCTGTTGTTCTGTGGCTTCTACTGCTCTAGAATTTGTTGAGAGTCATTTTTTTACAGGTATTTTGTGAGTTGTGGGGGAAGCACTAGAGTATATGTATCTTTCTACACCACCATCTTGACCCCCCCCCCATTCTCTCTACTGGGTCACTGAAGCATAGCTAATGAAGCTATTAATTAATTAGTCCAACCGCTCTGGAGAACAATTTGGAACTTTGCCCAAAGGGTTATAAACTGTTGCATACTCTTTGACCTGTCAATACCTCTGCTAGGTCTATACCCCAAGGAGATCAACAAAAAAGGTAAAGTGCTCATATGTATAAAAATATTTGCAGCAGCTCTTTTTGTGATGGCAAAGAATTTAAAATTGAGGGGATACCCATCAATTAGGTTATGACTGAATGAGTGATGGTATATTAATATGATGGAATGCTATTGAACTGTAAGAGATGATTAATTGGATGGTTTTAGAAAAACTTGGTTCCAAAAAAAGAGACTTAAATTGATGCAAAATGAAGTGAGCAGAACCAAGGAAAAATCTACAGAGCAAAGGTAATATTATAAAGATAATCAACTGTGAAAGACTTGACAACTTTGATCAGTACAATGATCCACCACAACTCCAAAACTTTCATGATGCAAAATGTTATCCACCTCCAGATAGAGAACTGATGGTCTCAGAGTATACAGTGAAGCATCTTTTCCCTTTCCTTGCTTTTTAAAAAACAGTTTTCAGGATTTTTTTTTCAGTTGTATTCAATTCTTCATGACCCCATTTGGGGTTTTCATGGTAAAGATACTGAAGTGGTTTGTCATTACCTTCTCCAGCTCATTTTATAGATAAGTAAACTCAGGTAAATAGGATAAGTGACTTGCCCAAGGTCACACAGCTAGTAAGTGTCTAAGGCTACATATGAACTCAGATCTTCCTGATTCCAGGCCTTAAAAAAACATGGTTAGTATAGATATATGTTTTGCATGACTTCACGGTTGGTTGTTGTCCTTCTTTCTTGCAGAGGACCAAAATGACATCACTATGGTTGAGTCAAGTTTCAGTGTGTCTGACTGTAGCTGATGAGACCAATATGAGCTTGGAATGCTCTACCACAAATCAGGCACAAATGAACGTTTGGGGTGGATATTTTAAATGTGTCCATTCTACATTTCCTTTGAGCTGTCTCAATTCTGCTTTGCTCACAGAGCATAGCCCCTTCTCTGATGTGGACACACCGTGCTGAGCGGTCCTGTGTCAGTGTCTCACATGTTACACAATCAATTCCAAAGCTCTTGTGAGACCTTGAGAGTGTCCTTGTATCACTTCTTCTGACCATCATGTGATCTCTTGCCCTATGTGAGTTCTCCATAAAATAGTCTTTTTTGGCAAGTATATGTTTTTCCATAAGAGTTGCCCTCTCTGAAGCAGAATGCTCAGTGTTTGGGAAGCTCTGATGGAAAGTATGAGAGAGAAGAGGTATTAGACTGACTACCAAACTGAAGGTCTACAGAGCCATTGTGCTGATCTCGTTGTATGCCTGTGAAACATGGACAGTCTACCAGAACCATGCCAGGAACCTGAATTGATACCATTGAAATTGTCTTAGGAAGATTTTGAGGCTCACCTGGCAGGATAAGGTACCAGACACTGAAGTCCTTGCTTGAGCTGAACTTCCAGACATTCAAACTCTGCTTCAGAGAGCACAACTCCAATGGGATGGCCATGTTGTTTGAATGCAAAATGTATACTTGCTAAAATAAAGAAAAGATTAAAAGTCTGACTTCATATGCATAATGGGTATCATATTTCTTGTCTGGGGATGGGGTGGAAAGAGGAAAAGAACTTGGAACTGAAAATAAAATTAAAATTTATTTTAAAAATATTTTGCTATAAGAAATGATGAAAGGGATTTTTTCAGAGGAACCTGGGAAGATTTCTAGGAATTGATGGAGAGTGAAGCAAGCCAAACAAGGAAAATAATTTATGGAATAAGAGAATAATATAAAGGTAAACAACTGTGAAAGACTTAAAAATTCTAGTCAAAGCAATCGCATACCATGAAAACCAATAATGAAGCATGCTACCCACATCCTGGCAGGAAGGCGATAGGCTCAGGTGTAGAATGAAACGTAATTTTGGACATAACTAATGTGTGACTTAACAATGCGTATCTGTTGCAGTGGTTCTCTTTTTCTTTTCTCTTTCCAGTGGAGAAGTGTGAAAGACAGAGAGAGAGAAAATAGATTTTTGTCAACTGAGAAAAATAAAATTCAATCTGTCAAATGAAAAAATCAAATGAGGCATAAAACAAGGAGATTAAACTGATCAAAGATGAGTCATGCCATTGCTGTGAACGACATCCAATACAAAGTGCAAGCAGATGCTGGACTCCCTCTAGATACAGAGATCCTCCAGCTGCTCCTGTATGTGGATGATCATATACTGATTACATCAACCCCTAAAATGCTTGAAAGCCTCCTAAATGAGATTCATGAACACGAAAGAGTTTGAGCTAACTATTCATACAAGAAAAACATGCAGGAAAAAGTGGGTGAAGAACGTCTATTGTCTGTAGACTACACTATGCATTTGACGGACAGCTCTTAGAGTGAGTTGATCTATCTATCCATTTGCCTGTCTACCTCACCTATCTAGCTCTATTATCTATCTATCTATCTATCTATCTATCTATCTATCTATCTATCTATCTATCTATCTAGGGCAGCTAGGTGGTGCAGTGGATAGAGCACTGAGGCAGGAGGACCTGAGTTCAAATCTCACCTTCATACTTGACACTCACTAGCTGTGTGACCTTGGGCAAGCCACTTAACCCCAATTGCCTCATGGTGGGTCATCTCCAGTCATCCTGATGAATATCTGGTCACTGGATTCAGATGACTCAGGAGGAGAAGTGAGGCTGCTGACCTGCACAGCCCTCCTTCACTCAAAACAAAGTCAAGTGCAAGTCATGTCATCATTTCTCTGATGGCGTGGTCTTTGGCAACGAAGGATGAACACACACGTACATCTATCTATCTATATCATATATATATATATATATATATATATATATATATATATATACACACACACACATATGTATCATCTATCTATCTTGAATATACAGAGTAGATGTTCGATGAGATGGGACCAGAATTGAACAGAAGGAAGAGAGTAGACTGAATCACCATTGGAAATTGCATAATGTTTTTAATTATCCTAAGTTTCTGCTGGACAAAAAGTTCATTTTTTAAACTACCAATATTTTTCTGGCAATATTATATGTCTACAAGTGATACAAAAAACCAACACAGACTAAAGAATCCATCAATTAATTAGAAAGAACTTACTAGATTCCAGCACTGACAAATTAATTGTTGAATTAAATTGGAATGTTACCCAAAGAGCAATGGGAAGAAAGGCTGCAACACATGACCAGTGAAGAATTCCTCAGGAGAAATTGCATAAAAGATATTAGAAAGATGTACAATTGGAAAAACAAGTTCTTGCTGGTCATGGTTGGTTGGTTTTTGTCCTTCATTCTTGAAGAGGACCAAAATGACATCATCATAATAAAGTGAAGTTTCAGTGTGTCCTACTGTGATTGATCAGACCAATACAAGCTCAGAATGCTCTACCACAGGTTGGGCACAGATAATACATGTGAATATTTGGGGTGGGTACTCTAAATTTGTGCATCCTATGTTTACTTTGTGCTGTCTTAATTCTGCTTTGCTTACAGAGCACAGCACCCTTTCTGATGTGGGCATGTCGTGTTGAGCAGTGCTATGCCAGAGTCTCCCATGTTGCGCAGTCAAATCCAAAGTTCTTAAGAGAGACCTTGAGAGTGTCCTTGTATCGTTTTTTCTGGCCACCATATGATTGCCTGCCCCATGCAAGTTCTCCTTAAAATAGTCTTTTTAGCAAGCATACATTTTGCATTCGAACAACGTGGCCAGCCCATTGGAGTTGCGCTCTCTGAAGCATAGTTTGAATACTTGGCAGTTCAGCTCAAGCAAGGACTTCAGTGTCTGGTAACTTATCCTGCCAGGTGAGCCTCAGAATCTTCCAAAGACACTTCAAGTGGAAGTGATTCAGTTTCTTGGCATGGTGCTGGTAGACTGTCCATGTTTCACAAGCATATAACAATAAGGTCAGCACAACAGCTCTGTAGACCTCCAGTTTGGTAGTCAGTCTAATATCTCTTTTCTCCCAAACTTTTCTTCAGAGCCTACCAAAAACTGAGCCAACTCTGGCAATGCATGCATAAACCTCATTCTCAATGTGTACATCCCTGGAAAGTACACTACCAAGGTAAGTGAACTTATCCACAGCATTCAAAACTCCACTTGTTATAACCGATGGTTCCACGTATGGATGGTGTGGTGGTTGCTGATGGAGCACCTGTTTTCTTGGTGTTAATTATTAGGCCAAAATTAGCACAGGCAGCAGAGAATTGATCCATACTTTGTTGCATCTCAGCTTCAAAGGCTGCACTGAGTGCACAATCATCTGCAAACAGAAAATCATGCACCAACACTCCCTCTGCTTTGGTCTTGGCTTGTAGCCTTTTCAAATTCAAGAACTTACCATTAGTACAGTAATTGACCTTGATGTCATATTCATCCTCATTGAAAGCTTTTGACAACATGGCTGAAAATCATGCTAAAAAGCATGGGAGCAAGCACACAGCCATGTTTCACTCCATTGGTGACTGAGAAGGCACGAGAGCACTGTCCACTATTCAGAACCTGGGCAAATATGCCATCATGAAATCGAAGTACAATACAGAGGAACTTTTCCAGACAGTCAAATTTTGACATAGTTTTCCATAAGCCCTCCCAACTAACAGTGTCAAAGGCCTTGGTCAGAGCTACAACATTGTGTACAGACCTCTGTTCTGCTCCTTGCATTTCTCCTGGAGTTGTTGGGCAACAAACACCATATTGACTGTTCCTTGGCCCTTTCTGAAGCCACACTGGCTCTCAGGTATATGACCATCTTCCAGGTGAAGGATCAGTCTATTAAGGAGGACTCTAGCAAGAATTTTGCCAGCAGTGACTAAGAGAGAGACCCCCTTGTGACTGTCACAGGACAATCTATTCCTTTTACCTTTATAAATATGGATGTTGGAGGCATCCTTGAACTCCTGGGGGATAACCTCCTGCCATTGGAAACTTTCAGTCAGCTTTTGTATGAGCAATGGTCCCCCTACCTTGTAAATCTCAGCTGGAATAGAATCAGCACCAGGTGCTTTGCCACATGAAAGTAGCCTAACGGCCCTCAAAACCTCTCCTTCAGTTGGTAGTTCAGCTAAGGAAAGATTGAGTTCAATCTGAGGTAAATGATCAGTGGTCTCACACCACTTTGATTGATTGATGATGGTCTGGACTATGGAAGGGTTCAGTCCATCTCTCTAGGATCGTGTCTTTATCACTAATCAATGTGGCTCCATCAGCACTGAGTAGTTGTGATGTACCATAGGTTTTTGATCCATAAATAGCTCTCAAGGAATCATAAAAGCTGGTCATAAAGCAAGAGTGAAGGTTATCCTATAAAGTTCCCATCATGTTGGATGGACCCCTCCCCCCATGGCAAGGATTTGTGGGAGGGTGTGTGCAAGAACCACTCAGAAAGACATGGCACAGATAAGTTGTGATCTGTACCATTAGAAGGCCTATTAACATTGATTAGATCACAGAGTCATAAAAAAAGGGGAAAAGATAGGAAAGTGTGGAGGAAGGGGAGATTTAATAGAAAGATGATGAGTTCTGTTTTGGGTATGTTGAGTTTGAAATGCTAACAGAACATCCAAATGAACCTGTATAACAGACGGGTGGTGATGAGAGACTGGTGTTTAGAAGAGAGTTGAACAGTCTCTGCACAGAGATGATAACTGAACCCAGAGGACCTTGTAAGGTCACCAAGGTTGAGAACATAGAGAATGAGAACAGGGTCAGGGAGAGGGCTTTAATAGACATCAGTGCTTAGGGAAGAGAAATTAATGATAAGCCAAGACAGGGGATTAAGAAGGAGCAGGCAGAAAGGTAGGAGAAGAGAGAGAGAGAGAGAGAGAGAGAGAGAGAGAGAGAGAGAGAGAGAGAGAGAGAGAGAGAGAGAGAACGTTAACGAAATCAAAGGAAGCTGGAGTATCCAGGAAGAGATTACTCCCTATGATGCACTCACTCCCATCCTAAGTCTGCCCTGACCTGGGAGTCCTAGTCAGGAAGTATGTGCTGCATTCTTGAATACCAGAAGATCCAGACAGAGGACGGGAGAGGTAGGGAGAGAGAAGGGAGAAGAACAAAAAGGGAAGAGAGAAGAAGGGAAGAGGAAGGGAGAGAAAAGGGAAGAGGGGAGAAGGGAAAGAAATAGAGGAAGAGAGAAAAGGGAACACAAAGGGAGAGTTGGGGAAGGGAGAGAAAAAGAGGGAGAGGGAAGGAGAGTGGGAAAAGTGGGAGTGAAAGAGAGGGAGAAGAAAAGGGAGAGGGGAGTGGAAGGGAAGGAAGGAGAGAGAGAGACAGAGAGAGTTTAGTAAACACTCATGTGTCAGGCAGTATTAATTGCTGCGGATACAAAAATAAGAAAACAAGACAGTCCCTATTCTCAAGGAGCTTACATTCTAGTAGGGGAAGACAAAACATAATGGGGAGCTGGGGGCCAGAGTGGAGTCAAGGCTTCTGGTGAGAAAGTGAATCATTCTGGATATAGAGTTTATCTGGGAGCAAAGTGAATGTGGTGAGTGCCTTTCATGAAATAGGAATCCTGACCAGGGACCCACTGATCATCACAACACGTCCCAGGGAGGAGGCACCAGGGGTCGGGGCATGGTAGAATTCAAAGGAAAAGAAGACTTCATCTCTTGTTCCCATCTTCCTTTCTCCTGAAGTTGTGAGTTGACTCTCTTTTCAGGCTTTTTTGTGAGGAGAAAGGTGTGCCTCTCCAATACTCAGGCATCAAGGATATCACACTGCCTTGAAACTGCAAAGGAAATCAGAATGCTGGGAATGCCCACTGGCCTCAAGCAGAAGCTCCTAACTTCCCTTTCCCTTGGGGAGTTTGCCTTGATTCTGCGTCTGATGGAACCAGACTGACAGACCAGCTAACCTCTCCCATCCTGATGGATAACTGGCAGGGAAAGCAGTGAAGTGTGTAGAAGTCAGATAAGGGCAACATGAGGAGCAGCCATATCAGAGAAACCAACACTGCAAGAGCATATGTAAGCTGGGGAGGCAAGTCAGCACCATAGGGAGTGTATCTGGGCAGGTTACACTTTGCTGAAACTCATCCAAAGGATTGGAATCCAAGGCAAGCTTCTCCATCTTCCTTCTCTGATTTCCTTCCTCTTTTTAGAGGGCATATTTTCTAGGATGAGAGACATCTATGTTTCTTAAGAATTTGTTTTCATTGTCTCTTAAGCTGGAAGTTGTGATAGATATGGTTAATGTTGTGTGTGTTTTATTGTTCAAATTTAGTAGCTAGGAACAACTGGAAAGCATTTGAGAGAGAGGGGAGAGAGAGAGAGACAGAGAGAGAGAGAGAGACAGAGAGAGAGACAGAGAGACAGAGTTCAGAGGGCAGTCTTTTTGCAGCATTTTTATTTTTTGGTCAACACCTCATTGTCTGGGGGCTCAGAGCTCAAAAGGAGAGATAGTGATTGATTTTTTTTACAAGTCTCCAGCAAACACAAAGAAACCTATACTTGCATCCTACTATCCAGGGGTTCTTCACTTATTTGGTGTCATGGACCCATTTGGCAGGTTAGTCTATGGACCCCTTCTCAGAATCATGATTTTTAAAAATTTATAATTGAAGGGAATGTCAAATTTTAGTTAGAGGTTAGTTAAAAAATAAAGGCATACTTTTCCCCATCCAAATTCGCAGACCCCTGAAATCTATTTACTAAGTTGTGAACTCCTGCTCTAAGTATGAGTCAGCAGAGTCTGGGGAAGCTATGACCAGCTGACTGGCATCTGAGGTAGGGCTTTTATCATTTTCCTTCCCTTTTCCCCCAGAGCTTGGCTTAAGAGGAAATCGCCTCCTAGAGGGGAGGGGTCAAGGGAATGGCTAGAAAGACATTCTGGGGGAAGGGGATCTTAGGTGGATGTAAGTAAGAAAAAGTGCCAGCCTTGTTTACTTGCACAACATAGCAACACATCACCAAGCCATTACTAGAAGTGGAAATGACTTTCTAGAATTTTAACAGTAAAAAGGACAGATAACTGAGCAAATTATAGGGTCAGATGAAGGCTTTTTTTCAGTATGGGGGGACATGAGGATATTTGTAGGTATCAGGGAAGGACTCAATAGATCAGAGGAGATTAAAGGTGAGAAATCAAGGGGATGATTAATGCCAAAAGTTTTCAGAGAAGACAATACAGTAGGGTTGGTAGACCTTGAATCAACAAGGACCTTGGTTGAAATCCCATCGCTAACACTAACTAGCTGTGTGACCCTGTATAATGGGCATAAAGGGTTGTTGACAATCAAATGGGCTAATATATATAAAAGCACTTTGCAAACCATTAAATATTATATAAAATGCAAGATATTACTATTATTCTCTGGTGTTCTGGCTTTGAAAAGAAGAGAAAATATAATATAGGGGATAGAGTATTAACCTTGGAGTAAGGAAGAATGAGGTTTAAATCCTGCCTCAGATACTCACTAGCTCTGTGACCCTAGGTAAGTCATTTAACCTTTTCTATCCTCAGTTTCCAAAAAAAAAATAAACAAAGAGGTTGAACTAAATGACCTGCAACATCCCTTCCACCTCTAAAACTACTATGATCCTATATTTCTCAGTCTGAAGCAAAGGAGACTTGCTAGGTTAACTCACTTGCCCATGACCCACAATTAGTTAAGTGTCAGAGGCTGGATTTGAATCCAGGATAATTCTGATTCCAGGCTCAGCAACCTTTCCACTATACTGTAATGCCTCTTAATCTCTACAGACTTTAGCTTCTTCATCTGTAAAATGAGAGACTTATGCTGGGTGCCTTCTAAGTTCTAAATGGTCAATGATCAGCCATGATCATTCAGTCAAGAAGCATTGATTGAACACCTATTACGTGTTAAGAGCCTAACTCAGCTCAACACTGCAGATGCAAATACAAAAAAAGAAATTCTCCACTATCCTGGGACCTTCATTGAACAAACACTGATGACAGGAGCTTATTTATTTTATGTCGTCAGCAAACAGTAGAGGGCTCCGCTCCCTGTAAGTTCTCGGAATGATCAGGGAGGTCATCTTTATAATTTCGGTCCACCATAGCTGAAAAATGTCAAGTTCTGCTGCCACCTTCTGGTCCTTCTGTCCTTTCTGAAAAGAGAAAGCCAGGCCTTATAACAAGAGTGCTTGCTTAAGCAAGAGAGTCTCACTACATCTTCATCAGTCCAGGAGCTCCCTAGGGTCAGGCACTGGTGATGGGGACCAAGTCTCTTCCATTTGAGAGAGTGTTCTCCAAGGCTGGGGCCTGTGTCTTATCCATGAAAATGGGAACTGAAATTAGGAAAATTGTCTTACCAATAAGATTAGGGACTCTCCAGGGACAGAAGCTCTATCTCCATCAGCTTGGGTTCTCTCTCCCTTAAAGAGGAAGCTCCTTTTTACCTCCAATGGACCATGACACCATGTCTCCTCTTTAGGGTGAGGGTTGTTGGGGGTGGGGGGAGGAGAGGGCACTCGCCACTGTTTCCTTCCTCATCTCCTAATGGTCAGTATTGGATCTTGCTCAAGTTCTTGAGACTCTAGAATGAGAGAGTAAAGAAAACTCAAGTTTTCCTTTCTGGGGTGGGTAGAGATGGAGTTAGAAAGAACAAGAGAGATTTTCTCTGAAATGAATAGATTAAAGCTTTAAAGAATCCTAGATTTAGAACTTTACAGGATCTCAAAGGCCATTGAGCACAATTTCCTCATTTTGCATGTGAGAAAACTGAGACCCAGAGAGACTTGGTAATTTGCCCAAGGTCACACAGTGGGTAGCCAAGCTGGGACTTGAGCCTATGTCCTCTGCCTCCAAATCCAGACATCTTTTCTCTGTACCAGCTACCATTCTCTATGGTACCTGGATTCATCACTTAAAAAAAAAATTCTGTGATAATAACAATCCTTCTCATTTGAACATTATCCATTACTTTTAAAAATACTTCCTTATCAGTTATCTCATGTTGTCCTCACACCAGCTCTGCTAGGTCAGTATAGACAAAAGGTCAGCACAGTTTAATGGAGAGAATACTGCTCTGGTAGTAAGGAAGACCTAGGTTCTAGTTCTGCCTGTCATTAACTAAATCTTAGGCAAGTATTACGCCTCTTTGGGCCTCAGTGTCCTCAGCTGTAAAAAGGGTTTGAACTTGATTATCTCTAAAGTGCCTTCTAGTTCTGAGATCCCATGTTTATAGGCTCGTAAAACAATTCAATTCCACAAATGTTTATTAAATGACTACTGTGTGAAAGGTTCTGTGTAAAAGAGATGTGCTCCCCAGTAGGAGGGAGCCCCAACTATGATGAAAGGGGAATATGACCACCATCTTTCAGGAGTTCCCATTTTCATGGATAAGACACAGGTCCCAGCCTTGGAGAACACTCTCTCAAATGGGAGAGACTTGGTCCCCATCACCAGTGCCTGACCCTATGGAGCTCCTGGACTGATGAAGATGTAGTAATCAAGTGAGGCTCTCTTGCTTAAGCAAGCACTCTTGTTATAAGGCCTGGCTTTCTCTTTTCAGAAAGGACTGTGTGAGATGTAAGTGACATAGACCCTTAATTAATTCCAGTTATTCTGTGTAGAAAGATCCAGAATAGAGGAACAATAAAGTTAGGGGGAATGTACTATGAGAAACTTCCTGGAAGAGCTGAGTTTTCAACCTGGTTTTAAAGAACCATAAGAGACTTTTTTTTGGCAAAAAGGGAGGCGGGGAGAGAGAGACAGAGAGACAGAGAGAGACACACACACAGAGAGAGAGAGAGAGAGAACCTACATGGAACCTACATTCTCATGGGAACACAGATATTTGTAGAAATTACTATAATACAAGTGTAAATGAAATGAATGAAGGAAAAATCCAGACAAATCATGAAAAATTTGAAATTGGAGAGTTGGGAAGAGTCGCACAGTAAAGGTTGGGTCTGAGTTGGTTCTTGAAGAAAGCAAGGGAGACTATGAAATCATTTATTTCTGGAATAGACCTTTGAGATCATCTAGCTTAATCCCACCTCATTTTACAGATGAGGAAACTGAGGTCCATAGACAGTGAGCAGTAGAACCAGGACTTTCACCCAAGAGCAGCTTGGTAGTACAGTAAATAGAGCTCTGGGCCTGGAGTCAGGAAGACCTGAATTCAAATCCAGACTCAGACACATACTAGCTGCATGACCTTGGTTAAGTAATTTAACTCTATTTGCCTCAGTTTCCTCATCTGTAAAATGATCTGGAGAAGACAATGACAAACCAGACCAATATCTTTGCTAAGAAATGGGATCACAAAGAGTCAGACATGACTCAACAGCAACAAAAGCAACCTCTTACTAAAAAAAGAGACAGAGAAAGAAACACAAATGCCTATTCATTCCAGGTGTGAGAGGACTGCATGAGTAAAGACTTACAGCACTCAACTCGATGACAAGAAGAGTGAAATATACCAAAGCTCATCTAGCAAAACAGATCAAGTCCAGCTCTTGAGCCTGAAATTCAGGGGTCTCTACAATCTGGCCAAAGGTGAGCTATCTAGTTTTATTTCCCTATACACAAGTCTTCCACTTCAGCCAGATCTTCTGATTATTTCCCCAAGTGTAGAATTCTTATTCTGACTTTCTAAAATCCTACCAGTCCTTCAAAGTGGAGATCAAGCTTAGCCTCCTATGGAGAAGATTCCCTGATAGCTCCAACCTACACTGACTTCCCCTTGCCCTGAAACTCTACTAACCTTTCAATCCTTACTGCTTACTTCAGCATTTGACTGCATATTTGCATGTCTTGATGTTAATATTAACCAATGTAGACTTATGGGCATGCTGAAGACAGAAGCTCTGTTTTTTTTTTCTTTTTGGTGCCCTGAATTAAAGCACAGCTGAGTGCACAGTAGGGGCACAAACCTAACAATAAGTCATTTCACTAATGCTTTACAAAGTGCTTCCTTCACAACAACCCCATGACTCCAGTAATGGAAGTATTATTATCCCCATTTTCCAGATGAGGTCACTGAGGCTCAGAGAACTTAAGAGACTCGGCCAATGTGATATAGCCAGTAAGTAGTGGAGCTGGAACTCTATGACTTCACTATAAACCCTGCAAATATCACAAGGAGGGGGAAGCGCATTATTAATTCCAGTTATTCTGTGTAGAAAGAATCAGAATAGAGGAACAATAAAGTTAGGGGGAATGTACTATGAGAAGCTTCCTGGAAGAGCTGAGTTTTCAACCTGGTTTTAAAGAACCATAAGAGACTTTTTTTTGGCAAAAAGGGAGGCGGGGAGAGAGAGACAGAGAGAGACACACACACACACACACACACACACACACAGAGAGAGAGAGAGAGAGAGAGAGAGAGAGAGAGAGAGAGAGAGAGAGAGAGAGAGAGAGAGAGAGTTTCTAGCTTTTGCTAATTCAAACAATGAGGGTCTGGGAGCTGTCCAGCAATATAATTCCTGAAGTTGGAACGGAGTTCTGGGAAACAAGAGACCACCAAATATACAGAGCTGTTCAAAGACAGAACCTCCCAGCACAGCTTTCAGTGAAACAAATCTCCTCTCCCAGTAAATTCCCTCCTTCCCCTCCTTTCTTCCTCCCCTTCCTCTCCCTCTTCCTTCCTCCTTCCTTCTCCCTCCTTCTTTCCCTCTTTCCTTCCCATCCCTCCTTTCTTCTTTTCTCTTTCTTTTTCTCTATTTCTCTCTTTCTCTCAGCCTGTTGGGCTGAGAGTGAACTTAAGATGTCAAAATGGGAGATGAGGCCACCAGGTGCCTTTTCTTGGACTGATATGGACAGTACCATTCATGTCTTTGGTCCAGAAGATCAGGATTCTCTTAGCTGAGAGAGGTTTATGAAGGTTGAGGTAGGTCTCATGAATTACATATTAAAGTTTAAGTGCCACTTAAGTTTATGGCTGAGTAAGTTTATTTTTATCATATTGAGTATTTTATTTTTCCCCAGTTACATGTAAAAACAATTGTTAACATTTGTTTTGAAAACTTTGAGTTCCAAATTCTCTCCTTTCCACCCTCCCCACACCACCTCCTCATTGAAAAAGCAAGCAATTTGATATAGCTTATACATGTGTAGTCATAACAAACATATCCATGATAGTCATGTCATGAAAGAAAACACAAAAAAAAATAAAGAAATTTTTAAAAGTATGCTTCAATCTGTATTCAGACACTATCAGTTCTTTCTCTGGAGATGGACAGCATTTTTCATCATAAGTCCTTCAAAGTTGTCTTGGATGGTTTGTATGGGCAAGTTTATTTTAATGCACTTTTAACCTCACCTTAGTGAATTGATCCTGACTTTTTCCATGTGAATTCATTGGTTTGGAGACACCTGGTGAGGACCTTCCTCTGCTGGTGGAGATTGGCACCTGCTTCAGAAGTGATAGTTTTAGAGAGTTGCCTGAGGGCATTGAGAAGTTAAAAGTTGAGCTAGGAATTTGAATCCCAGGACTTCCTGACTGAAATCAGTGTATAATAGAGGTAATGTAATCCTATAAACAGGATAGCTATAAATGTAAAATGCAGGCAGCGCTTGGAAGCTAGGCAGTCATAGACCTACTGAATGTGCTTGCACAACTCACTTCTCCCCACCCTCTTCTCCTGTTTGGATCTCCCCATCAACCAGACGGCTCACTTTTCCAAGCCCCATCCAACAACATAGCCTTTTCCAAGGTTGTAGAAAGTGAACGCTGAAATATCCAGTTTGCTCCCTTCCCCATCTGTTATACTTGCTACCTGCTGATTTAGAGGTATATGAATTCTGAATTCATACTCAGGCTTCTAATGGGACATTCTGCCCTCCCACTTTGTCCAATTGTTGTGAGAATAAAATGAGCACGTGTTTGTAAAGCATTCAGTACTTATGCTTGATAATAAGCACTTAATAAATGCTTATTTCTTTTTTTCTACCTTGTCACATGTGATTTATATGATTGTTTTGCTGGTGGTTATTAAGTTTATATACATTATTTACTGGTGGCAATTAAGTCTCTTTCATTTAAATACATAATAATGCTATTAAATGTGCATTTCCGATGTCTATAAGTATCTATGTGTTATATAATGATGGCTATTAAATTTATATACCGGTGACTAATAAGTTTCTATGTATTAAATAATGATGACTTTTAAGTATATCCACTTTTACAATTATGGTTGTTAAGTTCCCAACAATGTGCAGAAGCAGATCTCAAAATTCGGCTTTGGAATTTGTGTGCTGCTGCTCGGGTCTGGTGGGGTGGGTCCTGTCCTTGCTCCCTTCCTTGAACTGCGGCTTTGTAGTGCACAATCCCTATAGCCTAAGCGGGGGAGGGGGCAGAAAGGAGGAAGAGTCGTGACCATACATGGAGGGCAGCCTGGACCAGGCGGTGCGCATCCTAACTGGAGCCTCGCGGGGCTTCGGCTGCAGCCCGGCCTCGCGGTTGGCGGTTGGTCCGGAGCTGGCGCTGAGCACCCGAAACGATGGGGCCCTGCGGGAGCTATCTACCAAGCTAGGGGCGGCGTGGCCCGGCCTTCGGGCACCGTGCGTGCGAGAGCTGCTCCGGCCACCGAACTTGCAGCGGCTCACACTTCCTGGGGGAGCGGAGCATGATCCTGAAAGAATCACCCAACGGCCTGCCCCGATTGGCAAGAGGAGAGAGTTTCAAAGGATTCAAAGGTAAAAAGAAATACCTTTAGGGATCGTCTACGACTAACCCACCACCATCATCACAAGTTCTGCTGAGAAGAAACTTGAATGCCGAAAACTGTCTGGTTGAAAAGCCCGCAAGTGGGACGTGACAGAGCCGGGCTTAGAATCTGGACCAGAACTCTTTCCACCTCACCAAAGTGACTTATTCGGGGTTTAA
This sequence comes from Bettongia penicillata ogilbyi, assembly GCA_023548195.1. Lineage (NCBI taxonomy): Eukaryota > Metazoa > Chordata > Mammalia > Diprotodontia > Potoroidae > Bettongia > Bettongia penicillata. Next base: position 11,809,466 of record JAJHZJ010000257.1, read on the forward strand.
AAAACGGTAATAAGTAAGAATTTGAACCCAGGTCTTCTGACTGCAAATCCAACAGGCTTGTCACTACAGCAGGCTCCAATTCTTTTCGCTTTCTCTTTTCACAAATATCCAGTACCTTGTGTCTGGGTACCAAGCATGTTGTTGAGTGTCTGGATCAGAGTCCTCCCCCATCCCCCCTCTCAGTGGTCTCTTTGTCATTTTTCCTTCCTCTCCCTTTCATGAGTCAAAATGAGAAAAAGAAAGCTTTTTCTCTAATTGTTGAGGACCACTATTTTTTAAAATTTATTTTTAGTTTTCAAAACGTTCATTTCTACAAGGTTTTGAGTTTTAGATTTTCTTCCCCTCCTTTCCCTCCCTCCCCAACATGGAGTACAATATGATATAGGCTCTATATATACACATTCATATTAAGCCTATTTGCACATGAGTCATGTTGTAAAGAAGAATTATAACCAATGGATGAACCATGAGAAAGAAGAAGTAAGCAAACAAACAAAAACAGAGAGCAAATGGAAGGCTTCCATCTGCATTCGGACCCCATCCATATTTTTTCTCTGGATGTGGACAGCATTTTCCATCAGGAGTCTTTTGGGGTTGTCTTACACCCTTACATTGCTGGCAAGAACTAAGTCTCTCCAAGTCAATCATTGCATAATGTGGCTGTAACTGTATACAGTGTTCTCCTGGTTCTACTCCCCTCACTCAGCATCAGTTCATATAAGTCTTTCCAGGTTTTTCTGAAGTCCTCCTGCTCATCATTTCTTATAGCACAATAGTATTCCATTACATTCATATACCACAACTTATTCAGCCATTCACCAGTTGATGGGCATCCTCTCAATTTCCAATTCTTTGCCATCACAAAAAGAACTACTATAAATATTTTTTATATGTGGGTCACTGAGGAACTCTATTGTCTAAGATACTAGACCCCAAGGGGTTGGAGATTGCTATTCCCAGGGCTGTCTTACAAGCTGGCTTATTTTTTCTGGACACACATTCATAGAGGAGGTTTGGAAAAACAGTGACCCCTTGTGGTTTGCTAAACTTTGGAAAAATTTTATTTTTATTATTTTGTGTTTGTTTACACTACATTCATTCTGTGCAACTGACTGAATATAACCTTGTGAATTACATAGAAACACCTTTATTAAGTACTTATCATGTCCCAATCTCTTTGGATTCAAATAGAAAGGTGAGACAGTCTTGGCTCTAAAGAAAGAAGCACATGTTTTAATGGAGGAGCTCGATATAGGAGACTTCAGCTTCAGGACAGATGGAAAGGACCAGTGGTCTTTAGATTAATGGCAAGGATTAGGAGGGCAGAGGAGCAGGGAAGAGAGTAAGATCTGGTGCACTCTGGAAACAGTGGCTGAGTAGATGGATCCCAACCAATTACTGTTGGAAAAAAGGTAGTGGGCCTAAGAGTAAGAGTGGAGTAGAGCTGTAGATTCCTTCAGGAAGAGGTGGGATGGGAAGGTGCTCCCCATCCTGCCCTTGGCCTCAATTCCCTCATGTAAAAAATATGAGAGTGGAATTAGGTGATCTCTAGTGTCCTTTTCAGTTCTCAAATCTAACTATGATTATGACCTTTCTATACCAGAGTTTCTCGCACCTGGAGAAACTAACAGATAAACTGATAAATACTTCCAAACACTGAGTATAGAGTGATCCTATCACCTCTATGTATAATGAATGGTAGACTTTCAAATCAATCAATACAATTTCTGATTTTGGTTTGGTTCTTGAAGGTTCCCTGGGTAATCCCTCCAAAAGCATCATGGATTTCACTGATTCGGCAGAAGTAAATGGCAATTGGATGCTGAATGTCACCTCTGCACTCTGCCTGACTTCAGGAGTCCTGAGGACCTTCCCTCCAAGTTCCAGCCTAGGCAGAATTGTGGTCAATATCTCCTCCCAGTTTGCTTTAAAGCCCACCAAGTGCTGGGCTTTGGACTGCATGGGAAAAGCTGCTCACAACATGTTGTTCCAAGTCTTAGCAGCTGAAGAACCTGATGTTAGAATGCTGAGCTATGCCTCAGGTAGGAGTTTCCTAGAGAGGGATATGGGAAATTGCTCAGCAGTCTTCTTAGGGGGAGAAAATGAATGGATCAGTCAACTGATGGTCGGAACTAAGCATAAAAAAGTTTTGATTGTATAATTCTATCATTAGATTTTTGGTGAAAGATATTGAAAAGGGTCCCTGCCTTCAAGGAACTCCTAATATGATACTGGGTACAGAGTCCCTGCTCTCGGAAATCCCTAGATTGATGGAGGAGACACACTGCCTGTATCTATCAGTCTTGTTATTTCATGGATGAAATAGCACCAGCTGTTATGACCTGAGAAGTGGATTTGGATTCAGGAAGATTTGGATTCAAAGCCCACCTAAGACAATGATTAACCGTGTGACCCTGGGCAAGTCACTAAACTTTCTGGACTTCAGTCTACTCATCTGTAAAATGAGAGGGTTGGAATTGATCCAGCTCTAAATCTGTGATTTCATGGTTTTTTGATGAGATAACCCTTGACCTGAGGAGGTATCATATCTGTGGGAAGAGATAATCTCTATACTCAGAGAGAGCCATCAGAAATGAAATAACCAAAGACGATAAGTAACTTCTGTTCCTTTGGAAGCCTTATTTGTGATATTGCTTCACAGGGTTCTTAAAGAATCCTAAGACAATGAGGCAGACCTGGGAATCAGCATGAGTATGGGTAACCTTTTACAGTAGGGCAACAAGATAGGGATAGTCGTTCTTTTGATATAAGACATCAGTTCAAGGTCCTGGAGACATTGATGGGATGCCAAGGGATCTCCCAAGTCCTAAGGGGTCCCAAAGAGTCAAGGCAGAACTGTCTTAAGCCTCAATGCCAAGTGAAGTTGGCTCCTAAATCTCACCCTCTTTCTCCTTTTCTCTTGTCCCTGTCCCTGGTGCTCCTCAGGTCCTCTGGACACGGATCTGTGTCAGACTGCCAAGGCATATGCAAAGGATACTGAAACCCGCCAGATGTCCCAGAGGGAGGGGAGGAGGCTGGTGGACAGAACTGTGTCTGCCCAGAGATTGATGGAACTGTTGCAAGGGAAACGTTTTTAAGTCTGGGGCCCATTAATAAATAGGTTACTCATGTTCTCCTCTACTCCTTTCAGAAACCTCAATTATGTTCATTTCCACAAGGTTTTGAGTTTTAGATTTTCTTCCCCTCCTTTCCCTCCCTCCCCAACATGGAGTACAATATGATATAGGCTCTATATATACACATTCATATTAAACCTATTTGCACATGAGTCATGTTGTAAAGAAGAATTATAACCATACCCTTGTGTATTTGATATTAAAAGTTATCATAAGATACCAAAGTACAGTTTATTTTCCCTGGGCTTAACATATGGCCCTTAATGAAGACAGCAGTCGTTCATTAGGTAAATACATATTATAGATTTAAAGCAGGAAGAGACCTTATGGATAGTTGGCCCAACTCCCTCCTTTTACATATAAGGAATCTCAGAGAGGGCAAATACTGATATGTAGCAAGTTGACAAGAACTTGACTCCAAAATTTAGCACATTCTCTAATGTAAATGAGAATCATAGAATTTTGCAGCTGGAAAGGATCTCAGAGGTCCAACAGGTGCCTGTCCAGGAATTCCCACCACAGTGAAAAGGAATCTGTCACATCCCAAAGCAATCCATCCCATTCTTTGCTAGTTCTCATTGTCAGGAATTTTTCCTGACATCAAGTCCAAATGTGATTCTTGGCAACTTCCCATCAATCCTCCAGCATATCTCTTCTGCTGTTTGGGGCCAAGCAAACCAAACACAACTATTTGAACACCCAGAAGAGATGACAAAGACTCTGTAAGAGTAATTTTTCTTAGTTGGCATGACACCCAGGAGATAGATAAAATGACCAGGCCAACCATTTTTCATTTCTCTCCTGGCTCCACTTCTGACTTGGTTCCTGTATTAGATACTTTCCCACTCCCCGCTTGGTATAGTAAGTTTATAAGTAGCCAGTAAAAAGTAACAATATTGGGTAGTGAGGTTGCAAAGGGGAAACCTAGAAGTCCTTTACAGACTGTCTCATAGATAAAGGAAACATAATGATTGCTTGCAAACTGTCTCAAAAACTAACTAAAAGTCACATCCTGACTACGTGCTAAATCAGGGAAAGCCATCTGGACCTTGCTGTAAGGGTCTTTTGGTCCTAGATATCCACAGTAAGGCCAGCAGAACACCAAATGTTGCTGATAACTTTCAGGTGATATAGCTATGTTAAATAGTTACTCTGTCCCCCACCAAAACTCTTTAAAAGTGAGGCCCCCAAAACTCCTGCCCTTGAGCACTTTTCCATCTCTGAAGGGTCCACTCTGTTCAAATGCTCCCAACTCTAATCCATGCTCATGTGAATGACTCTTCCTCCTTCCCCATGCTACTTGACTTCCTATACCACCCCATTCCTGTCCCTAGCCATGTGCCTCAGTATACCCCTCCTCCTCTGTTTCTCTCTATGCTTTCTGATGTTTGTCCCTGTACTCTCTGTGTTTTATTAAAATGGGATGGAAGCTTTATTCTTTGATGCCATCATGATTTTTTCTTTTCTTTTTCCAAAGAACTGGGGATGCCTGTCCCTACTTGACCCAGAAGGAACCACTTATAGTCCCATTTCTTTATTCTATTAATAACTCTATTAATGGTTCCATAAATTAATGAGCAATTCAGGTGGCTTCTAAAACTTAACCAGAAAGGTCTCCTCAGGATGAATATGGTACAATTATAACTATATTAATAAACTTGTTGGAGTTTCAGTAGCCAATTCTAACAAGAACTGAGTGTAATTAATTTAATCTTAGATATACCAGAGTTGTATAACAAGTCCTGAGAGATAAGGGTCAAACTCCTCTGGTTCTCCACTGAGTATAGAAAGGAAACTGTAAGCTTGCATAAGTTGCTATTTGTTTTTGCTGGACCCATGATTTCTTTGGTGTGGGGAATTCCAAGATTGGAATCCTACTTCTATCACATGCTATCTTGGGTCATCTTGAGCAAGTTCCTTAACATCTCTGGATCACTTGTCAACAAGAACTCTTGAAAGGGCAGGAAGTCAGTCTTCCAGAAGCTAGGTGTAGAGCTACAACTACATCTTATGCCAATACAACCTCCAAATGGGTATATCCTTTGGACGTAAAGGGTGATGTCCGAAACAAGTTAGAGGAAGAAGGGAAGAATTGACTTTTCTGATCTGTGGATGGGGAAGAGTGCATGACCAAACAAAGGCTAGAGAGGATCAAAGAAGACAAAATGTGTGATTTTGATTCCATGAAATGAAAATTATTTTGCACAAACAAAACCAATGCAGCTAAAATTGTAAAAAAAAAAAAAAAAGCTAAAAAAAATCTTTGCTGCAGATTTCTCTAATATGACATAATTATTATTATTAATAAATAATAATATATCTTATTCTCAAGATATAAAGGGAACTGATTGAAATTTGCAAGACTAAGGCCAAAATGGTGACATAGCAGGAAGTACAGTGAGTTCACTCTGCCCCTCACCCTACGCCAAAGAAAATTCACCAGATCAAATTCTGATAGGTAAATCCAAGAAAAAAAATATGGTGGGTCACTTTTTTTTGTCAGCATAAGTATGCTTTGAGAGACAAAGAGATTTGTGGATGCTGGGGATGTACATGGTGCAGCCAGCAGCAGTGACCCTTAGAGCCTCCCAGCCTCCCAGACTGTGCCCAAAGGCAATACCAGGGCCTCACCTCCTTCAGAATCCTGAGTGTCCTCGCTACTCTAACAATGTTTCCTGGTAGGATTCTTTTTGTTGGTTTATTAACCTATTCTTCCCCCAACTTTCTGACTTCGGACTAAATGTTAAGGCCAGGCTCTACATATTTCTGGAGGAAATGTCTGGTGTGGGAAGCGAGAAAGTTCTATTGTCCACATTCCCAGGTGATAAGGGTTGTGACCTAGCATGGACAGGTTAGAGGTCAGAAACTAATGGAGCTTCAAGGAGCTGTGTGAGAAAGGCCCTATCAGAGAGGAGAACATGGAGTCACATGCCCAGAGGATGGTATCGATGAAGAAACCCCATCTTTCTGCACATGTTGTAGTTGTCCTATTATGTTACTGGGGAGGTTACCCAGTCATTCAGGGAGAATGGACATAAAGCTTAATAAAGCCTTTCCTGATTTCCCAACAGGTGGTATCCTTTGTTTAAAGAGAGCATGTTTCTCACTGTTGCGGGGCTAGTTAGCTGGGCTCGTCAAGGGATCTTTAGCATCAGAAAGGTTAGGTTGCTTGTGGAGGATGGGAGCTCATCCATTGATTTTTCAGTGGCCCAAAGACTCACAGGCACTGTTCCTCTCTTCTGACTGCTAACTTTTCCAGGACTGCTTGGAATTGTTGTGAACTCGGGAATGCAGGTAAAACAATGGATTGAATGGCCAGAGGCAGCATAAATCAGGGACCTGAGCAAGAACTGGAAAATCAGTGGCTAGGTACTGCTTTGTCTGCCTTGGGATCTTAGGCACAACCAGTCCTCAGGGACCTTGGGAAGTCCTAAGAAGGGAAGTGAGTGCTCTTAAGACAATGGTACCAGGGAGGGGATGAATAATCCTCTGGGTATTCCTTTGGAAGCCCATTTGAAGGAATGCTGGCTATATTCCTTACCCTGTCTGCTCTGGAGAGAGATAGAGAAAAAGAGTGGGGGAGGGACAATCTAGATTCTGAGAAGGATCCTTTTGAAATTAACTTGGAATCAGAGTAAATTGACATGCATAGTTGAATTTTGACGGGTCTAATCTAAAATCAGTCTATTTCCTAAAAAGAGAGGATCTTTATTGTTCTCTTTGTTCTGTGCATGTTTTGTGAAGTGTTTTGTTAAATTGTAAATGCAGTCAGCTTGTAGGGCTGTAGCTGGCCTTTCCCTTGGATTTCTGCTATCTCTTAATCTTCCCTTCTCCTTCCCTCCCTGATTACAACAGCCTCAGAGGAGTGAGTGGGCTGGAGAGAGAGAAAAAAAGATGTCTTACTGTTTGGCTTGATCTGTTCCATGAATGGTGTTTACAGAGAGTTTGAAAACTTTATAAAGTTGTTAAAAAATCTTTCTTTCTGCATTCTAGACCCTGGTCACGTTTTTTGAATGTGCAAAGAAAGATAATGGAAAATGAACCTCAGACAGTCTGCAGGGAAAAGTTGAGTTTTGATTTGATGATATCACAAAGCTAAAATCTGTACTTTAGGTTTGAATTGGGTCAATGTATCTGATGCCGGACAGTGTGTTTAAAATTGCAAGTTCACTCTGGAATTTCAGTGATTTCTTTTGGAGGCATTGACTCTCTCCAGATTCTGAAGGATGAAGACAAGGAGGGTAAGTATGGAGGTTCCTCAGGTATCTATCTGCCTAGATTTTGTGCTAACCTAAGGAGAGCAGTTTGGATTTCTACTCTTTCTAGTACCTGAAATTCTCAAGGCAGAAGGATATGGATGAGACAGCAGTAGCCATGTGCCTAGACCATATGCTCAGGGAAGGTTACCACCTCCCCCACCCAGTCTGAGTTAATTAAGAGAGCTTGTCTGGTGGGTCTTGGAGAGAGGAGGGGAGCTGGAAAAGGTCATTTCAGCTCTTTAAGGAAGTAGAGTAAAAAGAGATTATGGGAAGTTATAAATAAAGTTTTCCTTTAAGTCACAAGAGTATTTTTAAAAAGAGGGCTAAAATGTTTATCATTAGTGATCATAAATCCAGGTTTGATATGATTTCAAGTTAAAATCTGTCCTGAAGGAATAACAAGCAGCATCTGATAATGCTCTTCCTATCAGGATTAAGCAGAAAAAAAGATATTGTTATTCAGCATTTATGATTGTAAAGTGATTAACTTAAGGATGGGTATATGTTAGATGCAACATTACCCAATTTTTAAATTTGGAGTTTGTTATGTATATAGATTTGGGTTTTAAAAAGTATGTGATAGAAATTTGATAATTTGAAACTTATATTTGGTTGTAAATAAGCAGTGGAAATACTGATGTTTGCTATATAATGGTAGAGTTACCTTTTTTCTTTGTTTAAGCTTGAAAGGGATTCTAATGCAGACAGTTATGATTAAGATGTGGAGGAACTGGATCTTAAGTAATGGGATTGAGAGATTTGGCAAGAAAGGTTTTGATTGAAGATATGAGAGTCAGATCATAAGGACTGAATAGTTCTGGATGGGTTAGTTTAAATGGTTTCAGTAAGTAGTGAGGGTGTGAGGAAGTATTTTTAAAAGAAAAAAAATCATGTAACTTGATTTGATAATTAGTAGCTCAATCAAATTTGAGATGACTCTATCTGAAAGGATATCAGGGGATAGAGTTACCCACATGGTGGTAAGGAGATGAGTCACTCTGCAAGGTGATGGAAATGCATTCAACTGATGGGTATTGACTTATTTAAAGTTTTAAGTAAACTTAAATAGTTTAAATTTTTTAAGTAAATCTAAATGTTATTATAGTAGGAATTGCATTGGTTTAAAAAACTGTTATGAATTCTGTGTAAGAGTTTTTGAATTGTAGAATTCCTATTGAGAAAATGAGAATCCTTGAAAAAAAAATACATATAATTTTTATATGTGGGTATGATTTTAAGCCTGTTCCATCTACAGATGTATTAAGTATGTTAAAAAATTTATTTCTATTGTTAAGAAGGAAGTTTTAACTAAAATTGTTTTTGCTATTAATCAAGCATTTACAAAAGTATGTTTGTAAAAGGAAGCTTATGGGCAAATGTGAAAAGACCTTGGTTTTAGATCTTGTAATTTCTGCCAGTTAGGTTTATGAGAGTTTTGTGATAAATTATAAACTGTTCTTAGATGAGGAAAATATTCGTTGTATGAAGAAATGTTTTGTAAAATCTTTTGTATTATTTTTGAAAGGCCTACCTACCAATTTTATATTTGTAAGCTAATTTGTTATAAAAACTTCAGGTTTTATGAGGGGGTTGGAAGATAATGGACAAGATAAAGGAAACCAGGAATTTTATGGCTCCAGGAAGCTCTGTGGTAAATTTTAAGACATTCTCCTGGCCTCATCCCCCTTTCCTTTTGAAGTCCAGTCATTACAGAGTGACTCCTCAAGATCTAATCTGAACGCAGATGGAGTTCCGAAATAAGGAATTTGTGCTGGTGAGAAATAAATCCCTAGTGACTGGTTTTTAGGACAAATTTAAGATTTAAGATGTGAGTCCTGGTAAAATTTTTTATTAGTGAAACCTGCCTTTGGTAAAAGTCTCTGGGACCATTACTTATTGTGTCATACTACTCAGAGAGGAATGTGACTGTTACAGGCAACCTCAGGGGACAATCCTGTCATTATCCTGGGATGGCTCAGTTTCCCCATTGTATTCCTCTAAAATAGAATGTTTTCCTCTTTGACTATATCTGAGTCTGGTTATAAAGTGGAGATGATATCTAAATAGGTCCTTGCTTTTCATCTATGTGGCATGTTTCTATAATCAAAGCAGATAATTTAAAATGTAAGCACAATGAAGGTTTGTGGAATCTTGCTGTTTTCAATTAATTGGGTACATGGGTACTCTGGTGAAAGATAAAATCTCTGAAATAGAACATTTTTTGAATGTTATGGGAATGATTAGTTAAAGAAAAGGAAACCAAAGCATAAATGTGATGTTGTATCATTGTTCCACAGAACAAGACTGGGATTTAAAGTTGACTGCAATTGTATGGAACTGTTGATGTTTAGGGGTATTTGAGACCCTAACATAGTAACACACTGGGTCCTGCTCAAATGAATTCAACCCAAGCCTTCTTTCAGCTAAAGAAGGTCAAAATTTGTTATCTTATCTGCAGAGGGACTAGGGAAGGAGTCTGAGGTGGCCCCAGCCAGTCTGGGGGTTCCAGGAATGGTCTTGATGGGAGTGGTCAGTACCCTAGAGAATTAGATTGATAGGGCATTGTGATAAGGAAAAGTTTATGGGCCTCAGGAGAGCCAGTTCACGTGTGGAAAGCCAAGGAGTTTTCAAGGTGAGGTTTTCCAGGGTCCTTACAGACAAATAAGACTAAAACTCTTGGGAAAGGGACAAAGGTCCCAACTTGGAATAAGGCCTTTACATGTTACAAAGACCAATTGAGTAAATACAATTGACTGAATTAATTACTGAGACTAAATCAAAGACATCTTTAGTTTATTTCTTAGAGGCAGGTAACCTCCGGTAATATTTGGCATTGATGGAAAAGTTAAATGTTTCTGTTTTGATTTAAATTCATTTCATGAACACAAGTTGAAGTTAGTATATGTTCATTCTTTTAGATTGAGCAGGGTTATAAAGGGACAGAGTAGTTTGGGAAACAGATGTAGATCTATTAGAGCAATATCTTAAGGTTTTAATGGTAAATTTAATTTTATGATTGTTTTTTAATCAGGAACTAGAAAAAGCATAGAAAGGCATGCAAGCTACTTAAGACTGTTTCAAAAGATGTTCCTTAGTCAATGTGAAATTATAATGATATCTGAAATTTGATTATTGGAGTTTGCTATTTTAAGATTTTATGGGACTATTAACTGACTGTTCTTCTGAGCCTAACTCCAGGTGTGGATAGCAAGAGAGACTGTCTGAGCCCCTGATCCATGATACCAGTGAGCCTGTGAGATGCTAGTATGAACTGCAAAGGGGTGATCTCATGGGAAGGTTGGGAGAGCTTCTGTTCAGTCTGGGCTGAGGTAGGACTCTCCTGACTCAATTTCCCCACTGACACCTGGCAGACTTAAAGCCTGGCTGAGTGCCAGTTGAAAATCTACTCCTGCCTGGAATTGACAAGAAGTTAGGGAGATGTTGTTTCCCTGCAATGTCATTACTCTTAGTGGCAATTTCCTGTAATGAAAAGTTTTTTAAGTTTAATACCAGATCTATTAAATAATATTGTTGGTAGGGGAACATCTGAGATTGTCTAAAATTAAGCTATTAGGCTTAGGATTTCAGACTTAACAACCATAAGTTAGGGTCCCTTAATTCTTAGCAATAGCACGGGAACATTCAGATTAAGGGCCTGTGAGGTTAGCATACATAGTTATTATTATTTTGTCTCTGCTGGTTAATGTAAAAAGAAAAATGGTTTGTCATCTATATTGTAAATGCTTTAAAAGAAGCATCACATGACCAAAAGTTGGAATTGTTTTATGTGATATGTACTGTGTTAAAAATGATTATTTATTGTATTTATGTAAGTACTGGAGCCTGTTAGTGACTCTGGTAAAACCTCATCTGCCTGATGGAAATGAACAGTGAATTGATGTAAAATTTAAAAACTGGGTTCTAATGTGAATTTCTTAAACATGACAATCGGTCAAAGTTCCAATTCTGATTTTGTAAAAGTTGTAAGTGTATAAAGCTTAGGAAAGGTCATCTAAAATGGTATTAAGATCAGTTTTGTAGGAGAGTGGATATCTGGATTAAAGGAAAGAAAAGACTGAGATGCTGTGCTGAAGATGACTTGAACAAGCTTCCAGACCAGAAAACCGCATCAGCTGATGTTCCTCCCCAGATGGTTGTATGAGATGAAAGCTCTAAATGGACTATTCATGAATTTACCCTTTCCTTTTGAATCTGTTTCTGTACTTATGAAAGGGGACTGCCCCCTTGTAATTTGTCAATGCATCAGTCAACTTGGCTCTCTTCCCATATTCATAAAAAAGGGAGATAGATGAAGGGAAGAATTCATAGGGGAAAGAAAATGAAGAGGTATTGATTGGATTTAGGTGTGAAAACAGAAATTTTTATAAAGAAAAAAAGGGGAGATTTTGTGGGAAGCAAGAAAGTTCTGTTGTCCACATTCCTAGGTGATAAGGGTTGTGACTTAGCATGGACAGGTTAGAGGTCAGAAACTAATGCACAGGTTCAAGGAGCTGTGTGAGGAAGGGCCTATTAGAGAGGACAACATGGAGTCACATGGACAGGGGACGGTATCGCAGGAGATCCAAAGTTAGGAAAACAGTATAAGAAGCCCCAGTTTTCTGCACATGTTGAAGTAGTCCTGTAACCTTACTGGGGAGGCTACCCAGACATTCAGGGGGAATGGATGTAAAGAATAATAAAGGCTTTCCTAATTTCCCAACAGGTAGTATCCTTTTTTTAAGGTGAGCGTGTTTCTCACTGTTGGGGGTTTGTTAGATGGGCTCACTTCTAACATCTGGGCTGATCTGGTTGCTGCCTTCTTGGGAGTATTGAGTGTTTGATTTCACATTTTCCAGGATGACATATGCTTCAGAGTGGCAGGCTTTCAGTGATCCCAAGGTGGTCTGTTTGTGTGCACCAAGTCTGATCACCAACCTTAGTGTGAGCTCTGCAAGATCCTGACCTGGGTCTGGATCTGATGCGGGACTGGGAAGTTCTGGTTCAGACAGACTGAACTTTAGGCTTCTCTTGGTCTGGGCTCCTTTCTCTGGGTTATTATTTTTCAGGTTTCAGACTGGATAAAAACTGGAACTGAGATCCTGTTCTGTTCCTGGGGAATAGAGCCCCACAAGTTGCTGCATGTTTCTGACCTTCCTGTTTGCTGGGTATGCAGGCCAACAATCCCTCTTTACTTGGAATAACATCCCTGAGCTCAGGACTCTTCCTCAGTTTGAGATGGATCTATAATCTGGAATTGGGTAGACTGGGTAATAGGTGACAAACCTGCCAGCTGACATCTGTTCCTGAACCCTGCATGAGGTGATATTCTGCCATGAGTCTGGAACCTCATCTTGCCCTCAGACGCAGTCCTTGGTTGTAGGAATATTGTAGACAGACCTTCCCTCCAGTGTCCAAAGCTATCTGGAGACCAACAAATTGGAGAATCCCTGCTCCAGCCTTCAAAATCTTTTTTGGGCCCTCCCTACACTTGCTACTTGCCCAGCTTCACACCATCTACAAACACGACCATGCCCTCTATGACTTTAACTCTGCAATTGATCTTTAAAAAAAACAAACAAATCTTGCTTCTTAGTGATAGCTGCTCTTAACCAAGCTCCATAAAACTCCCTCCAAAGGTACCTTGCATGTGAAGGTTTTTCTCATCACCTGAACTGCAAATTACCAGATTTTTCATGTACATGTGTCTCTTCACAGAATTTAAGTTCCGTGAGAGTAGGAAATTCATTGATAATTTCATTTGTCTTTGTGGCCCCAGCTCACACAGAGCCTGACAGTCAAGTAATCCAACAACGAACATTTACCAAACACTTCCTGATTGTGGGCTGGGCACCATGCTAAGTGCTCTGGCTACAAAGAAAGACTAGATAGACTAACCTCTGTGGTTAACAAGTTTCCATTGTTCTTGGAGAGATAATAAGTAAACAAATAAAGAGGTAAATACGAGATACAGAGAGCACAGAAGGAAAGTGGGCTGAGAGAGCAACGCTCTGGCAACCGGGCTCTTGGAGAAGTCCGTGGGAGGCAGCGCGTGAGCTGACAGGACATGCATATGAGACACACTTAATATATGATTTTGGAGTGACCAATCGTCTCTCTGCTGGGTTGGATTTCGAACTTTGGCCTCACAGCCTCTCAGGCTGGGAACCCTGGACAGCTACTTTGGGAACAAAACAGGGCGGTCCCCGGGAAAGGCCACGGCCAGGAAAACTAAACTGGGACCTGCCCTAACAGTTCCTAAACCAGGATCAGCTACCGAACTCCACCCCGGGATGGGGAGGGCCGGCTGCTGAAGGCGGCCCGGGAGGGTGGGGGTGGGGGTGGGGTCTGGCTTTGCCTCCGCCAATGGAAGCACGAGAGGGTGCGCCCAGCTGGTGGCAGGAAGTGGGTGGGTGGGTATGGGTTAAGCCGGCTCCTGCCCCCCTCACTTGCTGGATCCCCAAAGTAGGCTGCGACTGCGTCCGGAAAGGGCAAAGTCTGGCCGGCGGGGAGAGAGCGACATGGAGCGCAGCCTGGGCCGGACCCTGTGCATCCTGACCGGGGCCTCCCGGGGCTTCGGCCGCAGCCTGGCGCTGCTGCTGGCTCCGCGCTTGGCCGCAGGCTCGGAGCTGCTGCTGAGCGCCCGCAACCACGCGGCGCTGCGGGCGCTGTCCGACGAGCTGCGGGCGGTGCGGCCGGACCTGCGCGTGCTGTGCGTGTCGGCCGATCTGGGCAGCGAGGCCGGGCTGCAGCGGCTGCTGGAGGCGCTGCCTCGGCCGTCCGGCTTGCAGCGGCTCCTGCTCATCAACAACGCTGGTAATGGCCCCGGACTGGGGGAGGGGAGGAACTGTGCCCGGCGGCCTGGGGCGGAGAGGGGGCAGACCCGCACTCGATCCTGCCGCTGTCGGCCGCTGCCCCTTTCAGTTGAGCTCTTCTGTTACCTAAGCATTTGTTGGGCTCCTAGAACCGAGTCGGGAGCACCTCAGTAACTGTCCAGTGGAACCCAGTATTCCGTCTACACCATCCCCAAGCCGATCTCTTCCGTCGGCTTCTGGGGCACCCTGGCCATTGCAGGCCACAACTCTGCTCCCGAGAAACTCTTCCCTGACCTTGAGCCTCTATTGGCCGCTGCGCACTTCCACCACTGTGCTCCCTGCCCTACTCGAAGCCATATTACAAAACCCTAGTCCCTGGGCCATCATCCCTTCCGAGATTTGAAGACGTCTCTCTTGTCCCCTGGGCCCCCACCTCTTGTCCTGGCGAAACAAACCCCGTTTCTTCCACGAATCATAATGACGTGGCCTTGTCAGCTCTGAAAACAAATGATCAAAGATTCACAGAGGTTATGAAACCCCTCAACTCTGAAAATACCAAAGAACTCACACAGGTTGTCACAACCACAGTTAATGCTGAAAAAGAAATTAAAAACAGAATGAAACCAAAGAGCTAACAGTGGCTATAAACAAAAAGCTGTATTTTGTTGGAGGGAAACTAGACACGTGTACTGGGGCCTTTTCTAGGAGGAGACCCGATTTAGGGCCGCCCGCCCCGATGATGAGAGGTAACAGCGATGATGAGACAAGTTGGATTCATAGCAGGACTTCTGACTGGAAGGTGGTTCCTGCAGGTGCTTGCCCCAGCTTAGGGACTGCCTGGGGCTGGAGAGGAAGCAATTCAGCCCTTTGACTTGAATCTCAACTTCCCAGAACAGATCATTTTATTAAGAGAATTTGTTCTGTGACGTTTGGATTCAATCAAAGGGTCACACTTGAGGACCTAGAAGGCCACATATGGCCTTGAGGCCACAGATACCCCCACCCCTGCCCAAGTCATTAAAGAAAATATGAAATTTCATATGATTTTTTCTGCTACATTGTGGTTATGCCAAGCTCAGGGCACAGCTTGTTTGCTGGGTTTTAGCTCTGGAAAACAGGGTGTCTCCTAATAGTAGAAAAAGAGGAGTGGTCTTGGCATAGGTATCCACACCCTTCAATGCTCTCAGTGCCCTTCACCAATGAAATTATTATCTGGCAGAGGAAGATTTCCAGCTTAAACTTTGAAGTCTAGATCCAATATTCTGGATATGATCAATCATAACAATAGCTCACTTTTACTTAGTACTTTGACGTTTACAAAGCATTTTTCAAATATTATCTCACTTTATCCTTTATCCTCACAATAATTCTGGGAGGTGTGTTTACAGATGAGGAAGCTGAGAGGACAGAGATAAGTGATTTGGTCAAAGTCACCCAGCTAGTGTCTGATGTAGGATTCCTATCTCTGTGCAGCCCTCTGTCCAGTGAATTCCCTATAGTTGTCGAGTGGGATTGCCATTTCTTTATAGATGGAAGCAGTTAGTGCAAAGATTCCATTAGCTTCCTTAGCTGCCACTTCCCACTGCTAACCCATACTTAGCTTGCAGTACACTAAAACCCCCAGATCTTCTTCAGATAAATGGAGATTTTACCCTGCCTTCACCATCCTGTTACTGTGAAGTTTAGTTGATTTTTTCGACTGAAATATAACACATTTATCCTTAATCTTGAGAGATTTAGTCCCATTCTCAAGCCTGTCATAATCTTTTTGAATCCTGCCTGTCACCTAGTGACTCTCTCATCTTTGTGCCATCTGCAGACATACAGAGCATGTCATCTTTGCCTTTACCCAAGTCCAGGAATGGGGAAACTGTAGCCTCAAGGCCACATGAGGCTCTCTAGGTTCTCAAGTACAGCCCTTTGACCTCCCAGAACAGATCATTTTATTAAAGGAATGTGTTCTGTGAAGTGTGGATTCAGTCAAAGGGTCACACTTGAGGACCTAGAAGGTCACATATGGCCTTGAGGCCACAGGCACCCCCACCCCTGCCCAAGTCATTAATGAAAATAATAAATTTCATGTGGCCAAGCACAGATCTCTGGAGCTGTCCACTGGAAACTTCCATGCAAAATTACATGGAATCATGACTTTTTGAGTCTAGTCATTTAACCAGATCCAGAATCATCTGTCATCATCTACTCTAAATCTCCATATATCTCCCACAAGATGAGTATGAGATACTTAGTCCACTGCTTTGTTAAATAACTAGGAACATGATATGTACAGAATTCCCCTGATTTGCTGTGCTCTATGCCCCTCACTTCTCTTTCAGGAGGTGGGCAGCATGTTAAATTGTAAGTTCTCTGGAAGGTAGGTCATTACACTGATCAGGACTCCTAAACTTTTCAGAGTTTTTGTTCTTTACCATATTATTGTCTTTGTAGAAATTGTCCTCTTCAGGCTGTATCAGTTCATACAAGTCTTCCCAGGTTTCTCTGAAGCCCTCTGTTTCATCATTCCTTCTGGCACCATAGTATTCCATCACACTCACATACCATAACTTGTTCAGTCATTTTTTATCTTTCTTTACACCCCAGCATTTGGGTCCCAGGAAGAAAGAACTAGGTGTTCCTGACTCCAAGGCTCACCCTCTAAGCTCTGCACCAGGAGTTCTTAATCTTTCAATGTATCATGGATCCTGTTGGCAATCTGGGGAAGACTCTGGACCCCTTTTCAGTATGTTTTGAATTGAATAAAATGTATATGTTTACTAAGGGAACCAATTCTATTGAAATGCAATGGTCAAAAAAAAAAAGAGTTCAAGGACCCCAGATTAAATATTAGAGATGGTCTACATCTAGCTTCCTTTCATGGGAAAACTATTGAATCATCAAAGGTAGACTTCCTGTTCATTTTCAGGCTCTGGAAGCAAGTCTCAAGGGCAGTGGGAAGGGGCTCCTGGCTAGGTCTTGTGGAATTCCTGAAGTTTGTCTTTTAATTTTTTTTAAGGTACCTTAGGGGATGTGTCTAAATATATTGTGGACTTTACTGACCCAGCAGAAGTCAATGGCTATTGGGCTCTGAATGTGACCTCCACTCTTTGCCTGACCTCTGGGGTCCTCAGGGCCTTCCCCCCCAGCCCTGATCTGAAAAGAACTGTGGTCAACATTTCCTCCCTCTGTGCTCTGAAACCGTTCAAGAGCTGGAGCCTCTACTGTGCTGGCAAGGCAGCCCGAAACATGATGTTCAAGGTCTTGGCAGAGGAAGAACCCAGTGTGCGGGTGCTGAACTATGCCCCAGGTAGGAGGGAGGGCATGTGGTCACCTCTCTGCCCCTAATCTGGCTGTTTCTGGGCCCCCAGGCACTGGTGTTCCTGCCTCCATACCCAGAGTAGAATTCCCCTGACATCCATGATTCCCTGTGGGAAAGTCCTTGCAGAAAGTATTGACCAGGGGTCTTTGAAGGATATAGTTTGGGGTGGAGAGACTTGTGGAAATGATTTGGAGGATGAAGCTAGTGACAGAGGGATCCCTGGAATGAAAACATCCCCTTACCCACTTGCACTATCCCCTTATAGAAACAACCTCTCCCCTTCCCCCACACACTATCTAATCACCACCAGACACCTTCTCCTCCCTCTTATTATAGGATCGTAGCTAAGAGGGACCTCAGAGGCCTTTTAGCCCAGCCTTTCTTTTTACAGAGGAGTATACTAAGGCACAGAGTGGTTATGAGACCCAGGGTTACACTGCTAATTAATTGCCTGAGGCAGGATTCAAATCTAGATCTTCTGGACTTAAGTCTAGTGCCCTTTCCACTAGGAAATTCTGCCTCTCCTTGGTGAGTAAGGTCTTAAGTCTCCATAGCTGCAAGCTTGCCTGTGCACTGTGCTAAAAAATGCCCCAAACATTTTTTGAGTACCTACTGTAGGCAGGAGTAATCTTTAGTGTGTGCCATCCCAACCAGGCAGTTGCTAGTACCCCAGTGACTAGGGGAAGAGACGACCCCCAAGAAGTGAAAAGCATGGCCCATTCCCTTAGTATTAACTATAGCTAATAATTGATAGTGAGCATTTTTATAGCCCTTGAAGGTTTGTAAAGTGCTCTCACCCATATTTTCATTTGATTATCAGGATGACTATGGGTGGTAGAGTAAACTGAGACTGGGAGAAGTTGGGTTGTTTGTCTAGGGTCCCTCAGCCAGTTAAGTATCTGAGGCAGCATCTGGACTCTGAATTTCCTGATCCCTGAGGCTAGCCCTCTCTCCACTGCCCCATCTTGCTGTGTAGAGGGAGAGGTGTCCAGGGCTCAAATACTCAGTACCATTCCAGTCCTGATCCACCCCGACACAGTCATGGGCCCCAACCTTGCTAGATGTTTCTTCTTTCCTCTGTTCCCTCAGGCCCTCTGGACACAGACATGCACCAGGAAGCCCGAGAGAAAACCAAGGACTTAGAAGTGCGGCAGACGGCGAATAAGTTAAAGGAGCGCCAGTCTCTGTTAGACAGCTCTGTCTCTGCCCAGAAGCTCCTGGACCTGCTGGTGGGGGACACCTTTGAGTCAGGGGCTCACATTGATTTCTTTGATAAGTAGGACTGACTGCCCTCCAACCTTCCCCTGCCATCCTGTCCCCACCCTTTGCTCTTCACAAGTGCCTAGTTCACCTCTTAATCTTTCTACCCAGGCAGGGGTATAGGACTTAGTGGAGAGGCCTGTGGATTGAAAGGCAAAGGACCTGCCCCATGTCAGCCAGGTGGTAATGGGCAGAGCTGGGATTTGAACCAGCTCCTCAGATTCTCCATCCAGGACTTTTCCCTTTGCCATGATATGTCCTCCTTCTTCCATTCCCTTTGATTTCTTAATTGATTTCCACTGGGAAAATTTCCACTTTCCTCCATTCTCTGTTGTCCCTTTCTCCCCCTTCCCAAAGGCCCCACTGGGGGCCCAGCTTATTGAGTGAGGGTAACTGAGACTGAGAGTGTTAGAAATGAAGGGAATGTGTCAGTGAGTCTGGTGGGGAATTGAGGGGTAAAAAGAGAGACCATGCTGGGAGGGGAAGGGATTCAGGTAGACACAGTGCTAGGCTTGCAGTTAGTAAGCTCTGAGTTCAATTCCAGTCATTGACATTTATGGTGAGACCCTGGACAAGTCACTTCATGGCTGCACCTCAGGTAGCTCCTTAGGACTGGAATATGAATTCCTCAACTGGTTACCGTGTGCCTTGGTCACACTGGCAGAGCTCTACATTGAAATCTCATGCCATTCCTGTATGAAAGACAGAAGGAGAGATCGAGAAAAGGGGTGAGAGATACACAGAGAAGAGAGAATTGAATATATATATATTAGAGAGAGACGGAGAGAGAAGGAAGGAAGGAAGGAAGAAAAAAATGCTGAATTCTCTTTTCTTTCTACTTCTACCTCTTGTATAAGTTGTAAGACCTATCAGGGTAGGAGTGTTTCTCCTTTCCTTTGTGACTGCCCCCAGTCTCAGAGAATACAATAAATGCTGAGAAAGCATTCTTGTGTGTGTATGTTGCCCTCCTTCATTCATTCAGGAAGCATTTACAGAGTGCCTACACTTTGGGGGATACAAAAATGGAAATAGAACAATCCCTGCCCTTAAAGAGCTTATATTCTATCAGAGGAAATATACATGTTTTCAGTATGATTTTTCACTCATTTAGGGAACTCCTAGATGAGGACACTCCCTTCATTAATGTAGCTGGCAGCTCCTCTCTTACTCACAGTTTTTGAGAGTTGTCTAGAGCACTGACATCTTTGTTCTGTGTCCACGGCCCCACAGTCAGGAAGTGTCAGAGATAGCACGTGATCCCTGGTCTTCTTGGTACTCAGTCCAGTTCTCTCCATGAGGCTACAGTGTTTTTCATGAATATGTAAGTAGATACAAAATAAATACAAGACCACTGGGGACAAAGTTGCAGAATAGAAAATAAATCCACATATATCTTCAGCATTTCGATATATTATCAACTGTGGGCATTGAATGAACCACACTAACTCCATCTTGTGACTCAATTCTGGAGGTAGCTCAGTTCCCTTTCTATTTAATTAGGGATCTATTCCAATTTCTGTCTTGTGAGAAGACTTTAATTATGGGAATTGTGAGAAAACGATCCATTACATCATTTGAACTTTTCCCTGAGTGACTGTGAAGCAGGACTGCCTTTACTTGTTGCTTCAAGACCCGTAACAGGACATAGGTTATGCTGACCATTCAGATCTGAAGATTGATGCAAAGAGTTTTCTCACAATTACACATCTCAGGACACCCATATATCTTATCTGAAAACTGGTCCCATACTGGACAATCCATTACTGTTTCCTTGTTCCTTAATTGAATATAGTCCTTTGGGAGAAGTGAGATACCTCTTTTTCTGATTTGAGGGAATTTCATCTGTTCACTCTCCCCTCTCCCAACTCAGAAAATCACTAATCTTTCCTCCATTTACAAATCAGATTACCTAGTTTTGTATCATGGTTAATTTTCTTTAAATTAATTGGCCTTATTTGATTAATTATTTTTAATGCATAAAAACGTGTTTCCTCATTTTGGGGCCCAGTGCAAGCTGAGGAGGCCTGGTCCTAAATTGTTATGCAATTGGCATGCACTGTTTAATAAATCAACATACTCAGAGACTCTGACCCCCAGGACCACAGTCTTTCAGAAAGGTTCTTCAGAGTAGTCTGGCTAATCATTCACCAAAAGACTTTTTCTATGGAAGACTGCCTACAGAGATTGGACTGCCCTCAATTTTGAATTCTCCCAAGCTAAGGTTAAGGCTTACACTCACACTACTGGGAAAGGTTTACCCCTACTCTGAAGGTTGGAGAAGGATTGCTTCCTTTAGGAAAAGGATGGTTGCAATGATAGTAAAATACTGAAAAATTCTCCATTGGATACAATTTCTTTTGGTGTGAGTTCAGGGAAGAACATCCATGATACTGACACCTCCTTAGGGAAATTCTTATTGGCCTGGAGCTTCCCATACAAGAGAAGATGGGTTGACTAAAAGAGCTCTTAAAATATGCTAAAATATATAAAAATCAAAATTGGCCTGAAGAAGGAACTTTTAATTATGGAAGAGATAAAGAGACTAGTATGTGTTTGTCTTATTTTGTCTATGTTTTTGTTTCTTTGTAAAATGCAGAAAAAATATTTGTCTTGTGTAGTATTTAGTAGGTGGCACAGTGGATAGAACATTGTCAGGAAAGCAGTCAGGAAATTCATCTTCCCAAGTTCAAATTTGACTTCAGACACTAGCTGTGTGACCCAGGACAAGTTGCTTAATCCTGTTTGCCTCAGTTTCCTCCTCTGTGAGATGAATTGGAGAAGGAAATGGCAACCACTCTAGGATCTTTGCCAAGAAAATCCCAAATAGGTCACAAAAAGTCAGACACAATTGAAAAACGACCGAACAACAATAGAAGAGCTCAAAACTGATTTTTAAAATCAAGTAAGAGAAGAAGAGAGAAAGTTGGGAAAGGAAATGAAGTGATGCTAGAAAATCATGAACAAAGAGCCAACAGCTTGGTAAAGGAGGTATCAAAAATATAGTGAAGAAAATAGACTTTTAAAAACAGAACAGGGCAAATGAAAAAAGATGAAGAAAAATTCACTGAAGAGAACTCCTTAAAATGAAAATTGGGCAAGCTGAAACAAACAACTCCATGAGACATCAAAAAACAATAAAGCAAAATTAGGAGAATGAAAAATAGAAGATGCAAAATATTGTATTGAAAAAAATAGCCGATCTGGAAAACAGATCCAGGAGACATAATTTAAGAATTATCAGACTACCTGAAACCCATGATCAACAAAGCAGCCTTTCAACAAAGGATCTGTTTCAAGAAATTATCAAGGAAAAAGCTTCCCTGATATTCTAGAACCCAGAGGGTAAAATGGAAATGGAAAGAATCCACCAATCATCCCCTGAAAGAGATTCCCCAAATGAAAACTATCAGGAATAGTATAGCCAAATTCCAGAGCTCCCAGGTCAAGGAGAAAATATTGTAAGTAGCTATAAGAAAAATTCAAATACTTTGTGCAAGGACTGCACAAGATTTAACAACTTCTACATTAAAGTATTGAAAGAATTGCAATCCCTTCCAGAAGGCAAAGGAGTTAGGATTACAACCGACAATCACCTACCCCACAAAACTGAGTATAATTTTTAGGGGGAAAATGGACATGAATAAAATAGAAGACTTTGAAGCATTCCTGATAAAAGGACCAGAGCAGAATAGAGAATTTGACTTTCTAATGCAAGACTCAAGAGAAGCTTAAAAAGGCAAAAAGAAAAGAGAAATCGTAAGGTATTTAACAAGGTTAAATTGTTTACTTTCCTATATGAGAAGATACTTGAAACTCCTAAGAACTTAATTAGGTAATTAAAAGATAGACTGAGTGAATATGAGTTGGATATGGGAAGAGTATCTTAAAAGAATTAAAATTAAGGGTTAAGAAAGAGGAACGTACCAGGAGGTAAAATGGGGAAGTAGAACTGAGTAAATTATCTCACATAAAAGAGGCATGAACAGGCTTTTATAGTGGAGGGGAAGATGGGAGATGTGAAAAGGAAACTGGTGAACCTTACTCTCATCAGAATGAACTCACAGAAGGAGAAACTTACACACTCAGTTGGGAATAGAAATTTATCTTACCCTAAAGGAAAGTAGGAGAGGAAGCGGGGATGATAGACTGGGGGAGGTGGTAGGCAGAAGCAAAATTTTGAGAATGGACAGGAGAAAGAGAAAGGAGAATAAATTGGGGGGGGAACAGAGTGTAGGGAAATATACAGTAATCATAACTGTGAAAAAAATTTACAGCAAGTGTCTCTGATAAAGGCCTTCTCAAGTATGTAGAGAACTGAGTCAAATTTGTAAAATTTATAAAAATAAGAATCATTTCCCAATTGATAAATGGCCAAAGGATGTGAACAGACAGTTTTCTTATTTTCTCACAGTTTGTTTTTTAAACTTTCAGTCCCAAATCTCTCCCTTTCTCCCTCCCCTGACCCCTTGTTGAAAAGGCAATCAATCTGATATAGGTTATACATGTGTAGGCATGCAAAGCATATGCATAATAGTCATGTTGTGAAATAAAACATGGATAAAAAATCAAGAAAAAATTTTAAAAGTATATTTCAGTCTGTATTCAGGCACCATTAGTTCTTTTTCTGAGGATGGATAGCATTTTTCTGTCCTTCAGTGTTGTCTTAGATGCCTATAATACTGAGAATAACTACGTCATTCACAACTGATCATCTTACAATATTACTGTTACTTTGCACACAGTGCATTCCACTTTTCATCAGCCCATGCAAGTCTTCTCAGGTTTTTCTGAGAGCATCTGGCTCATCTTTTGTTATACTACTACATTTGTATTCTTTCTACATTTGTAATCTACTACAATTGTATTCCATCATAATCACATACCACAACTTGTTCAATCATTCCCCAGTTGATGGATATCCCCTCAGTTTCTAATTCTTTGTCCTCAGAAAAGGGCTGCTATAAATATTTTTACACATATAGGTCCTTTTCTTTTTCTTTCTTGTTTTTTTTAAATCTCTTTTGGGATACAGATATAGTGACATTGCTAGGTCAAACGCATGGTTTTAGTATATCCTTTGGGCATAGTTCCAAATTGCTCTACAGAATCAGTTCACAACTCCATTAATGCCTCATTTTCCCCACATTGCTTCCAACATTTGCCATTGACCTTTTCTGTCCTATTAGTCAATCTAATAGTTATGAGATATACCTCAGAATTGTTTTAATTTGTGTTTCTCCAATCAATGGTGTTATTTTTTCTTATATTTATAGATAGCTCTGATTGCTTCATCTGAAAGTTGATCATACATCAATTGGAGAATGGTTGACTCAGCTCCTCTATGTTTGAGAAATGAGGCCTTTATCAGAGAAACTTGTGTCAAAATTTTTTTCACAGTTACTATTGCTAACTATATTTCCCTCCATATTATCCACCCATTCTATTCTTTCTCTCCTTTCACCCTGTCCCTCCTCAAAAGTGTTTTGCTTCTGAATACCCCCCTCCCCAAACCTGCCCTCTCTTCTATCATCCTCCCTTATCTTACCCTTTTCCCCATCTACTTTCCTGTAGAATAAGATAGATTTCTATACCCAATTGAGTATGTGTGTTATTCCCTCTTTGAGCCAATTCTGATGGGAGTAAGGTTCACCAGTTCCTTTTCCCTTCCACTGTAAAAGCTTTTTCTTGCCTCTTTTATTGAGATAATTTACTTCATTTTACATCTCCCTTTCTCTTTCTCCCAGTAAATTCCTCTCTTACCCCTTATTTTTTTTTCAGACATCCCTGTCTGAAAAGAAAATTTGACACAAGAATGAGAAGACGCATGAAAAAGTAAACAGCAAAGAGAAGTCTTAAGGGACTTACCAGAAGTGAACTGTTTACATTCCTACATGGAAAGACAATATTTGTAACTCTTAAAACTTTTCAGTATCTGGGTAGTTGGTGGGACCACACACACACATGTACACGCATGCACACACATACACACATGCACACACATACAGAGACAGAGAGCACAGAGTGAATTGAATAGGATGGGACCATATCTTAAAAGAAATTAAGGTAAATGGTGAGAGAGAAATGTACTGGGAGGAAAGAGGGTGAAATGGAATGGGGTAATTATATGTCATTTAAGAGGCAAGTAGGAGACTTCCTAGTGGAGGGAAAAAGATGAGAGCTGAGAAAAAAAAAATTAGTTTACCCTCATCACATTTGACTAAAGGAAGGAATAAAATGCACATTCATTTTGGTATGAAAACCTCTTACAGTACAGGAAAGTGGGGAAGAAGGAGATAAGCAAGGGGGGGGGGATGATGGAAGGGAGGGCAAAGGGAGGAGGGAGAAATTTGAAGTCAACACTTGGGGACGGACAGGATCAAAAGACAGAAGAGAAACAATGAGGGGCAGGTTAGGATGGAGGGTAATTCAGTTAGTCTTACACAACACGACTATTAGGGAAGACATTTGCAAAATCACACAGATATGGCCTATATTGAGTTGCCTGCCTTCCCAAAGGGAATAGGTGGAGAGGGAGGGATGGGGAGAATTTGGAACTCATAGTTTTAGGAACAACTGTTTAGTATTGCTGTTGCTACTAGGAAAGAAGACATACAGTTAATGAGGAATAGAAAGTCATCTGGCCCTACAGGAGAAAAGAGAAGATGGAGACAAGAGAAGGGAGGGATGAGAGAAGAGAGGGCAGATTGGAGATAGGGAAAATTAGATTGCTTGGGGTATTGGGGTGGGGGGAAGGGATAAAAGGGGAGAAAATTTGGAACCCAAAATTTTGTGAAAATGAATGTAAAAAGTTAAATAAATAAATACATACATACATACATACATACATACATAAATGAATGAATGAATGAATGAATGAATAAATAAAAAAAGAATTGCTATGCTAAGCGCTCTTCCTCCCAGGACTGCCACCCAGGACTGGGACTTGGATCGAAGTAGGGGCAAAACAACAGAGTCCTGCCTCAGTGCTAGCAAAAAGACCCCTGTAATCTCCTTCTGACTAATTGTTTGACTCTCTTACCATGTATGAGCTGAGAGCTCCAGGAGCAGCTACTGCTGCTATCACTACTGATTCAGTCACCCTAAGGCCTGCTCCCAGTTTTCTGGGATCTGATCTATGGTGGCATGGCCTTCTCTCTCTCCTTGTGCAACAGACTTTTCTTATCAACTTTCCAAGTTGCTTTGGGCTAGAAATTTTATTTTCTCCATATTTTTGTGGGTTCTGCTGCTCTAGAATTTGTTTAGAATCATTTTTATAGGTGTTTGGGGGAGAGCTCAAGTGATTCCCTGCCTTTACTCTGCCATCTGACCAGAAAGTCATCAAATGAAATCAAAACTACCTATAGTCATATGAAAAAATCCTCTAAATCACTACTGATCAGAGAAATACAAATTAAAACAACTCTGAGCTGCCATCCCACACCTACCAGATTGGCTAATATGACATAAAAGGAAAATTATAAATATTTGAGGAAATGTGGGAAAATTGGTTCACAGATACGCTGTTGGTGGAGTAAACTGATTCAACTATTCTGTAGAGCAATATACTCCCTAAGGGCTATAAACCATGCATACTCTTTCATCTAGCAATACCACTATTAGGTCTATAGCCCAAAGAGATAAAAAGCTGGGGGGAAGGATCTAAATGTACAAAAATATTTACATCTCTTTGCAGTGGCAAGAAAGTAGAGATTGATGAGATGCCCATCAATTGGCAAATGACTGAACAAGTTGTAATCTATGATTTGGATGGAATACTATTGTGCTATAAGAAATAATGAGGGGGGACAGAGCCAAGATGGCGGAGTAGAAGGACGCACGTTTATGAGCTCCGAAACCAAAAGCCCATAGAATTAATGTAAAAAGAGCCCCCCATAACTTCTGGGTCAATACAAGGTATGCAGAAGCAGAGTGGAAGAGATTTCCATTCCAGGGAGCCCTGGAGACCCGTCCCCAGGGTCTGGCACGCCCTGGAAAGTGGACCCCACCCCCAGCGCTGCCCTGGCCGCGGCCCCAGAGAAGCTGACCCGAGCAGGCTTCAGGGACGGAAGCTCCAGCAGCCGGGAAAGTCCCTCCACCCACAGAAGCTACAGGTCAGTGAGAGAGAAGGCCAGGTTGGAGGAGAGGGGGAGCAGGGCGTCTCCGTGACTCGGGCCCCCTAGGGAGGAAGCAGCGGCGGCAGAGACGGGGGGCAGGAAGCTGCGGAGGCAGAGGTGTGGGCGGCGGCTGAGGTGGCAGCAGACTGGGACTCAGGAATCCCCCAGCAGCAGGCAGGATCTTCATTACGGAAGATTCCCGCATAAAACCTGACGGAGCTGAGCCTGGGAGACGGCCCTGCCCCCACCCCGCTCTATTACCGAAGGCTTCTGCTCAAAGCCCCCAAGGGAACTGAGATTGGGAGGCGGGCCCCCCACCCCGCCCCCACCCGCTCCATTCCTGAAAGTCTCTGCATAAAACCCCTGAGGGATCAGAGTCTGGGAGGCGGCCCTGCCCCCACCCCAGCACCTGAACTAAAGCTCACTGATTGACAGCTGGCAGGAGGAAAGCCCATTTAAATCTCAGAGGCCAAGCACTAGCTGGGCAGATCCAGGCGGGGGTGGAAAGGAATCTCAGAAGTCAAGTAACTGGCTGGGAAAATGCCTAGAAAAGGGAAGAAAAATAAGACTATAGAGAGTTTTCTCCAACAAATGCAAATGATCCCGACCTTCGGATCTGATGACGAGGACGTATCCTTGCCATCAGGGAAAGACGTGGAGGGCAGGGCCTCAGTACCCCAGACACCCCAGGGGGGTGGCGGGTGGGGTCAGGCCCTGGAAGAGCTCAAAAAGGATTTTGAAAAGCAATTAGACAGGTGGAGGAAAAACTGGGAAGAGAAATGAGAGAGATACAAGAAAAGTATGAAAAACGGGTTAATACCTTGGTAAAGGAGACCCAAAAAAATGCTGAGGAAATTAACACCTTGAAAAATAGGCTCACTCAATTGGCAAAGGAGGTTCAAAAAGCCAATGAGGAGAAGAATGCTTTCAAAAGCAGAATGAGCCAAATGGAAAAAGAGGCTCAAAAGCTCACTGAATTTAATAGTTCTCTCAAAATTAGAATGGAACAGATGGAATCTAATGACTTTATGAGAAACCAAGAAATCACCAAACAAAACCAAAAGAATGAAAAAATGGAAGAGAATGTGAAATATCTCATGGGAAAAACAACTGACCTGGAAAATAGATCCAGGAGAGACAACTTAAAAATCATGGGACTACCTGAAAGTCATGATCAAAAAAAGAGCCTAGACATCATCTTCCATGAAATTATCAAGGAAAACTGCCCTGACATTCTAGAACCAGAGGGCAAAATAAATATTGAAAGAATCCATCGATCACCACCTGAAAGAGATCCAAAAAGAGAAACTCCTAGGAACATTGTGGCCAAATTCCATAACTCCCAGCTCAAGGAGAAAATCTTGCAAGCAGCTAGAAAGAAACAATGCCAGTACTGTGGAAATACAATCAGGATAACCCAAGATCTAGCAGCTTCTACATTAAGAGATCGAAGGGTGTGGAATAGGATATTCCAGAAGGCAAAGGAACTAGGACTCAAACCAAGAATCACCTACCCAGCTAAACTGAGTATAATACTTCAAGGGAAAATATGGTCTTTCAATGAAACAGAGGACTTTCAATCATTCTTAATGAAAAAACCAGAGCTGAAAAGAAAATTTGACTTTCAAACACAAGAATGAGAAGAAGCATGAAAAAGGAAACAGCAAAGAGAAGTCTTAAGGGACTTACCAGAAATGAACTGTTTATATTCATACAGGGAAAGACAATATTTCTAACTCTTAAAACTTTTCAGTATCTGGGTAGTTGGTGGGACCACACATACACATGTACACGAATGCACACACATACAGAGATAGAGAGCACAGATTGAACTGAATAGGATGGGACCATACCTTAAAAGAAACTAAGGTAAATGATGAGAGAGAAATGTAGGGGGAGGAAAGAGAGGGAAAGGGAAGGGGGTAACTATATGTCATTTAAGAGGCAGGTAGGAGTTTTTCTTAGTGGAGGGAAAAAGAGGAGAGCTGAGAGAAAAAAAAAAAAAAACAAGAAGTTTACCCTCATCACATTTGACTAAACGAAGGAGTGAAATGCACACTCATTTTGGTATGAAAACCTATCTTACAGTATAAGAAAGTGGGGGAGAAGGAGATATTGCAAGGGAGGGGATGATGGAGGGAAGGGCAAAGGGAGGAGGGAGCAATTTGAAGTCAACACTTGGGGAGGGACAGGATCAAGAGACAGAAGAGAAACAATGAGGGGCAGGTTAGGAGGGATGGTAATCCAGTTAGTCTTACACAACACGACTATCAGGGAGGTCATTTGCAAAACTACACAGATAGGGCCTATATTGAATTGCCTGCCTTCCCAAAGGGAATGAGCAGGGAGGGAGGGATGGGGAGAATTTGGAACTCAAAGTTTTAGGAACAACTGTTTAATATTGTTGTTGTAACTAGGAAAGAAGACATACAGTTAATGAGGAATAGAAAGTCATCTGGCCCTACAGGAGAAAAGAGATGATGGAGACAAGAGAAGGGAGGGATGACAGAAGAGAGGGCAGGTTGGAGATAGGGAAAATTAGATTGCTTGGGGTATTGGGGTGGGGGGAGGCGATAAAAGGGGAGAAAATTTGGAACCCAAAAATTTGTGAAAATGAATGTAAAAAATTAAATAAATAAATAAATAAAAAGAAATAATGGGCATAATACCCTTAGAAAAATGTGAAGGAGACTTCAATGAATTTATGCAAAGTGAAATGAGGAGAACCAAGAGAACATTATACATAGTTAGAACAATATTGTACAATGATCAGCTGTGAATGACTCAGCTATTCTCAGCAATACAGTGATCCAAGAAGGACTTTACTAAGGGAGCTTTCTGAGATTCAACTCTCTTGTTCACCAAGGGATCAAGGTGGGGAAACATAGAGAGATTAGCTAGTTCTAGGGTAATGGCCTGGGAGAAAACTAAAGGGATGAGGGATTAAAGGTCATGGGGTAGGTGTCAAGTAGGATTTGGTATTGTAAGGTAAAGGAAAGGGTGGAATGCTGATATATTGTGATCAGACAAAGGAATTTCAGAGTTTATGAATGTGAAGGTGGGACATTAGTGGGTGATAGCAAGGTCAAAGATATGACCATCTTTGTGTGTGGCTGAAGTGGAGTAGAAAAGTAGGTCATGAGAAACTAGTAGACTGACTCAGAGATGAGGGTTTTTGAGGGAGTATCAATATTTATGTTGAAGTTCCCTGATATGAGAACAGGATTTAGGGAGGAAAGAAAGATTGTGAGTCAGATAGTGAACTCATTGAGGAAGGATGATGTGACTCATTGAGGAAGGAGTGACCTGGAGGTCTGTAAACAACAGCTACCAGGACTGATTAGATAGCAGATGTGAACTTCATGAACCTCAAAAGGGGAGAGGTTACAGAGTTAATGGAGGTAGAAAGGAGAACATGGAAGGAGCAAGGGGAAAGCAAGGAATATTCCAACTTCCCACCTTGACATGTGAGTCAAGGAGAGTATCTTGAATACCTAAAAATCTTTTATAACACAATTTTAAAAAAATATAACTTGAACACCACCTTCTCCATGAGGCTTTACATACATCCACACATAGATACATACATATACACATACATACACATATATATATATACATTTATTCATGTGTATATCTGCTATTGTGATAAAAAATTGTCTAACACGTTCATTGATTAGCTACTGCTGCCAATCATCACATCAATGACACAGAGCTAATTATCTGAAGGCTTTATTTAAGCTCAGAATGCAGACTCATCTGCGTAAGAAGTTGGAGCCCAGAGCATCAGCTTCAGCAACCTTATATAGAATCTGAATTCTGTGGGATACACACCATGTATTTCTACAGAAAGTAAGCAGGGAAGATCAGGGTACATACCTCAAAGGGGGCAAGATGAGGATTCTCTACCAGGGAGGCTGGGGCACTAATTGATCAACACTGGACCTTGAAGTTCTTGTCCCAAGCTTGTTTGGGCAGTTGATATGATGAAGTCAGTATCCTCTTCTTCTCATATCCTACCAAGAACTCAGAGCCACAGTTTCTTTCCTATCATAGTCTTTGCAGTATTAGCAAGAGTCCTAAGCCAGAAACCCAGAAATTTGCTGACCACAATGTGTGTGTGTATGCACACATAAACATATATTAATTGATGCATCTACACACATTGAGAAGAGAACACTCCAAATTTTCAAAGTATAAGAATTCTACTTTTCTTACAAACAAATACTTCCTCAAGGTAATGAAATTAAAATTCAGTAAGACATGTATTTTCAAACATGACCAATGGAGCAGTCAGGTGATATATTAGATAGTTTGCCAATCCTGGAGTTAATGTGTGTGTATGTATGTATTATATATACATATTGTGTATGTGTGTGTGTGTATATATATATATATATGTGTGTGTGTGTGTGTGTATGTGTGTGTATATGAGTATATATTTGTTTATATATACCCATACATTACAGCAAGCAAATTTCTGGAGTCAGGAAGATCTGAGTTCAAATTCAGCTTCAGATACTGTCTGTGTGACCCTGGGTAAGTCATTTAAATCTGCTTGCCTAGGTCTCTTCACTTGCAAAACAAGCCAAGAAGGAAACTGCCAACCACTCCAGTATCTTTGCCAAGAAAACTACAAATGGGGTCATGGAAAGTTGGGAATAACTGAAACTACTGAATAACAACAGTACATGTGCGTTTATTTGCATAGATACATGTGTATGTATACACACATATGTTACCTTCTATTAATTTGTTCTTCTTCTTATTGAGCAAATTAAAAAAAATTAACAACCTCATTTACCAAAGAAAGCCCTTGCAGGACTGAATTCCACCAAGAACCTCTCCTAGGCTTAGTCATCCATCCCAGTGGCAAAGAAGGTTTGTACAGGACTCAGGACGGCCCAGTGGGAGGCCAGTGCTATTGATCTGACCTGATGCTCTTAGTATCTGTTGGTGAAGCTAAGAAAGGAAAACATGCCTTGACCTGACTCCACCTAAGGTACTCTCTGCTTTCCTCAGTCCTTCCCCGGGCTGGTCTGGGAGGGACGACTGGGCATAGCCTTGTCTTCTCGTCTTTTAGTATTTTATGGGGTGGGAATAGGGATTTGGTGCTTTGGGGCAGTTCATGTAATGGGAGCCCCAGAGTCCACTGGGGTGAGACTGACTCTCTCCTCATTGGTGGAGATCACCCTGCTCCTTCATCAAGGTGGAGGCTGAGGGAGTTAGTGAGAACAGGAAAGAAGAGAGATTTGGTCTCCTTGGACCCTTTGGGCTCTTCTAGCTTTCAGCTTTGAGAGAAAAGGTTTGCAATGGCACCCTCTCCTCAGGTCACATGAAGGGAGAAAGATTCTGGGAAGAAACCAACATGTCAAACTTTGATCATGTCCTCATTTCCTGCTTGTTACACAAGGTACTTTAGGAATTTCCTTTTGGGTGAAATAGGGGACTCTTGGTTGAGCTGAGTTACCTCACTCTCAATCAAGAATCCCTTCCATTGGTATTATCTGATATATACATATGTGTGAATATGTCTGTACCTCATATTCTGCTGTTGTTTCATTGCTTTTCAATGGTGTCTGACATCATGACCCCTTTTGAGGTTTTCTGGGCAAAGATACTGGAGTACTTTGCCATTTCCTTCTTGTGTTCATTCTACAGATGGGGAAACACCATATAGTGACTTGGCAAGGGTCACACAGCTAGTAAGTGTCTGAAACTGGATTTGAACTCCAGAAGATGAGTCTCACTGACTGTAGGCTTGCCACTCTAACGACAACACCATTGACATTTAGTAGAAAGGACATCAAGCTTTCATTATAATGTCAGACCTATTCCTTTCCCCATTAAGAAATAGAGATCAAGAGGAACAAAGTAAAAAATGCACAGGAGAGAACAAAAGAAAACCTATGAAGATGCAAAGCAAAGATAGGCAGCTCTCAACACAATGCATTGTATTTAATATTTATATATACATACATATATATAATAGACTTTCTTGAAATGAAAACTTATTTCTATAGATTTTGAATCCTCTCTTACATTCTGTTGTGCACATTTTTTCTTATTTTATATTTAAATTTTAACATATAAGTTTATAATATATTATAAAAAAGAAAAATATTAATTAAAAAAAGAAATAGAGATCAATAATTTAGCATGAATCAAAAAATTATATCCCTTAGGCTAATTATTTCAAGGAGAAGATGGATATAATTCTATCCCACTATCCTGTCCCTCTGAGGACAGAGTGGCCATCTGCTGGAACCAATCTTCTGTTTCTCCCCCTGGAAGGAATTAAAAGTCTTCTGTGTGAGGAGATGCTAAAGACATAGCAGTAAAATGCTAAAGATGTAGCTAAAGATGCTGTACAATATGTCTATGGCCCATACATGACTCCCCATGATACAGGTATCAAAAATGAGCACCATCTTGCCCAGAGTGAAGTTCTGAAATGGAGGTGCACTAGACAGCATGGAGGGGACTGGTTGGAGTTTCCTTCTATAAAAGCCAAGTTAATGCTGTCAGAGCAAGATTTCTGAGGTTCTAGGGTTCAAGGAGCTAAGCACCAAGAAAGGTGAGAATTTATTAGAGGGTGAAAGAGAACAGAGACCTGGACCTAATACTCCTGGTAGCCAGCCCCTATGTTAGCCATTGAGCGGGGAGGTCACCATTCTATGCTCTTGTCCTGAAGGAGGAAGGCAAGCCTTCCCTTGGCTGCCAGGGAAGCCCAGACCACAGGATGAGAAAGGGAGTGAATCTCATCAGGTCCCTGACTCTGCATGGGACAGGTTGCTCTCTAGGTCTTGCTCTCTAGCGACACCTGGTGGTTATGCACGTGCAGAATATCTACAATGTAATTTGGGCAGGAAAGGCAGGTTTTGAGTACTGATACTGGAAATGAGCAAAGGCCTCATGCAGAAGGGAGAGCTAAGTCTCTTTGTCTCTTCACTTCCTCCTCCTGCTTCTCCGGCTTCCTTCAAGTCTCAAATCTGCCTCCCGAGGGGGCCTTTCCCCCATCTTCCTTCCTCCATTCCCTTGGAGATTACCTCTCATTTATTCATTACATGGTTTGTTAATGAGTGTTGGCTTGTTGCCTCCCCCATTGGAATGGGAGCTCCATGAGGGCAGGGACCCTGTTTTTTCCTTCATTCACCTCCTCACCACTTAGGTCAGTGCCTGACATCTAATGCTGACTAACTCCTCTGGCAAGCGTTTCCTGATCCTTCTGGCCAGAAGGGATCCTGCCCTCCCTCCTAGTTCCTCGATGCTATTGGGAAAGTTTTTCCAGAACAATAGACCTAGAGGTGAGTGGTCTCACTTTGAATCCAAACTCTGTAACTTGGGAGTCATGGAACCACAAGTTCAGTGTCCTCATCTGTTGGTTGGCTGTTGTCCATCAGTCTCAAAGAGGACAAAAATGACATCACTATGTTAGACTCTAGTTACAGCATGTCCAGCTAGGGCTGATCAGACCAATATGAGCTCAGAATGCTCTACCGTAGGTCAGGCACAAATAGTCCATGCAAACATTTGGGTTGGATTCTTTCAATTTGCGCATCTCAAGATTCTGGTTTTTGGTTTTTGGTTTTTTTTGTTTTGTTTTGTTTTTGAGCTATATCAGTTCTGCTTTGCTCATAGAGCACAGTATCTTCTTTGATGAGGGCATGCCATGTTGGATGGTCCTGTGCCAGTGTTTCCCCTGTCATGTAATCAATTACAGAGTTCTTAAGAGAGACTTTGAGAGCGTGCTTGGATCGATTCTTTTGACCACCGTGTGAGCACTTGTCCTGTGTGAGTTCTCTATAAAATAGTCTTTTTTGGCAAATGTATGTATGGCACTTGCTGGCCCATCAGATTTACACTCTCTGTAGTAGTGTTTGAACGTTTGGCGGTTTATCTGGAGAAAGGACCTCAGTATCTGGTATCTTATCCTGCCAGGTGATCCTAAGAATCTTCCAAAGACAGTTCAAATGGAAGTGATTCTGTTTCCTGGCATGGTGTTGGTAGACAGTCCATGTTTCACAGGCATACAACAATGAGGTTAGCACAACTGCTCTGTAGACCTTCAGTCATAGTCCGTCTAATACTTCTACTCTCCCATACTTTCCTTCAGAGTCTCCCAAACACTGAGCTAGCTCTGGCAATGCATGTATCAGCCTCATTATCAATATGTTCATCCCTGGAAAGTATACTGCCAAGGTAAGTGAACTTATCCACAACATTCAAAACTTCTCCATTTGTTATAACTGATGGTTCCACATATGGATGATGTCACAGGTAGCAAAGAATTGATCTATACTTTGTTGCATCTCAGCTTCAGAGGCTGCATTGAGTACACAATCATCTGCAAACAAAATCATGCACCAACACTCCCTCCACTTTGGTCTTGACTTGTAGCCTTTTCAAGTTGAAGAATTTACCATCATCATGGCAGCTGACCTTGATGCCTCTCCACTCCACCTTGTAAATCTCAGTTGGAATAGAATCAGCACTAGGTGCTTTGCCACATGAAAGGGACCTAATGGCATTCAAAGTGTCCTCTTCAGTTGGAAGTTCAGCTAAGTTCAATCTGAAGTAAACAGTCAGTGACTTCAGCATTAATTGATGATGGTTTGTTGAGAACACTTTGAAAGTATTCAACCCATCTCTTCAGGATAATAATACTTGTCACTAACCAATCTGGCTCCATCAGCACTGAGTAGTTGAGAAGCACAATAGGTCTTTGGCCCATAAATAACCTTTAGTGCATCATAAAAATGCTTTGGATTGTTGCTATTAGCATAAAACTGAATTTCATCTGCCTTCTTACTAAGCCAGGAATCCTGCATCTCTCTAAGTTTTGGTTGCACTTTACTTTTGATAGGGTTAAATGCTGCCTTCTTAGAGATGGATGAACTGCTGGTAAACCATGTGTAGTTCTCGTTTTTCAAATAGCAGCTTCTGAATTTCCTCATCATTTTCATCAAACCTGTCTTGGTGTTTGTGGGTGTTCTGACCAGATGAGCAAATGCAGTGCTGTACACCAAATCTCTGAAAGCTGCCCACTCCTTTTCTGCTCCACTGTTGTCAACTATGTGTGCGCTCAACTTTCCCTTCAAGTCAGCAGCAAACTGTTGACACTCAGAGAAGAGCTCTAATTTGTTGACATTAATTCTTCTGATACTCATCATCTTGCCTTGGGATATAACTTTTGTTGAATGTGAATAGTTAGCTTGGAGAGTATAAGTCTATGGTCAGTCCAGCACCCTGCAATACATTGCCTTCATCGCACTCACAGCCTGCCTCTTCTCCTTACAAGCACATAGTCTTTTAAATGCCAATGTTTGTTGTGAGGGTGCATCCACATAGTTTTGTTGTATTTAGGTGAGCAGAAGACAGGGTTGGTGATGAGAAAGTCATGAGATGCACAAATCTTCAGCATTAAGTGACCATTCTTGTTGCTATTTCCAACTCCATTCCCTGCAAAGACTCCCTGCCATGTCTGGTAGTCTGAGGATTAAAGTCACCCAGAATTAGAGGCTTGTCCTCTTTTGGCACACTGATGATGAGGTCTTTATAAAATTTTTCTTTGACCTCATCAGGTTTGTTACAATAGGAGCATAGGCATTGATGATGGTGGTGTGGTGTGGTCCTGCAAGTACCAATAATATTGTCATGAGCCTGTTCGCTCCTTTTGGGAGGCATACAAGCTTGTTGACTAGACCCGTTTTGATCGCAAAACCTACACTAGCCCCACGGCACTCCCCTTCACTGTGGTCACTCCAGAAAAACATATCCAGCCTTGACTGCAGTAATCTGGCCTTCATTTGCCAGCCTCATTTCTCTCAGAGTTGCTATTTGGATGTGATACCTACTGAGTTCTCTCACAACAAGAGCTGTTCGTCTTTTAAGTCTAATGGATTTAGAATTGTCTGTAAGTGTTCACACATTCCATGTACTGAATGGAATCATCTTTGGAGAAGTTTTTGTACATGTTTTTGTGTTTTGACCACAGGGTGGAATCCCTGACTACCCCAGTAATCAGGCCAGGGTGGGGTAAGCAGATGATTTTTAGAGAACATTTTCTAGACCCCTTTTCACCCCAGGAGGTAGGCAATAAAATTCTTAAAAGGCTGTTCAGATAGCAAGGGATATATTGAATTCCACTGCTGCTTTAATCCAGTGAGAAGAGGACCCTGTGGCCTGGACTTCTTGTGTGCCTACAATTCCGAGTGTATCCACATCTGCTACTTCATCACTTGTCTATTGATTGCCACAGGACTTTGAGATAGGTTAAATGGTATGTGTGAAGTCTTTTGCTTCATGTGTAAATTGAATTTAAGTGAGGCAGAATTGCAGAAAGTTGTCAGCCTCACTTTTCTCCAGTCATCACAGTCCAGTGGTAGGACAGAGTCAAGATGACTGGTGATGGCTCAAGATGCAGTGAATGACCTTGGTTGGCATCTTCAAAGTCTGACCAAGCTCTAAGTGCTCCAAATCACCTGCTTCAGCTGTCTTCACGGCCATTAGAACCAATTGATCTCATCTTCCCATTCCACCAGGGGAAGTCTTCACATGCTTGGAGTAGACATGACCCTAGTTCACCAATAGGTTGGAGACCCTTCAGTTATCCTCAACCTAGTTTGGCCCATCTGCTGAAACAGATTACTGGGGTTTGACTGTGGCTGCTGTGCATGCCATAGCTTCTTGGAGCCACAGGTGAGAGTTAGGTGGATCAGGTGGACACCAAAGGTGGAAAGAGTCCTGAAAAGGGCTTAGCAACCATCACACTTGAGGTATCAGTCTTCCCTGAACATACCCTACACCCCTGTCATCTGTAAAATGGCTATAACAAGACACCATCCATCTCACAAGATTATTATGGAGGCACCCATAATATTCCCATTGTATTGGCTGTTCCCACTGACTCTAGAGACAAATATCAGTACTAGTTTGATGATCCTATCAAGTTACTTCTCTCTGGGCCTCAGTTTCATCGTCTGGAAAATGGTCGGACTAGATGGACTCTGAAGTCTCTGTCAGTTGCAGAGTGATGAGGGTGTGCTCCTCAGTGTACCATGGTACAGACACATCAGCTGATATTAAGCCTGTCTCTTTTATCTATTTGTTCATTTATTCACTTGTTTTTGTTATTTTTTGCATTTTGAGTTCCCAAATTCTCTCTCTCCCTCCAGTCCCTCTACCCATTAAGAAAGCAAGTAATGATATCAGTTATCCATGTGAAGTCATGAAAAATGTATTTCCATATTAGCCTTGCTGCAAAAAAGCAAAGAAAATAAAGTACAAAAGTAAATATTCTTCAATCAGTGCTTCGAGTTCATTAGTTCTCTCAGGCAATGGATAGCAATTTTCATCATGAGTCCTTTGGACTTGTTTTGGAACATTGTATTGATCAGAGTAGTTAAGTCATTCACAGTTAATCACCCTTACAATATTGCTATTACTGTGCACAATGGTCTTCTGGTTCTGCTCATTTCACTTTGCATCTGTTCATGTAAGTCTTCCTGAGTTTTTCTGAAACCACCCACCTCATCATTTCTTTTAGCCCAATAGTACTCCATCCAACACCTATTCATATGCCTGCCTCTCATGCCCTGGGCCTAGTTTCTTTTTCCATTAAAAATATTCAAACAATTATCAAGACTCTGGGACATCATTGATTTGGGTTTCCCCTCCAGTGGCTCAGAAAACACAGTTCATTCATGTGTGCTCCAAATCTGTGATTCTCTGATTTTATTTTGAGGAACATGCAGTCTTTGCTTTCAGGGAACCCCTTGCGTGATGGGAGAGATGTCTCTTGATTTAGATAACATCAAATTTATCCAAGGGAGATAGAACTCAGGGAAACAGTCATGAGATAGACAAGGATAAGAAGAAACTTCTGTCCCTTTAGTAGCCCCACATTTTGTGACTTTTGCCTCACAAGGCTCTTCCTATTTTTGAGTTAAGAATACTAGTTATGTTTGTCCTTTGTTTTTGAAGAGGACCATGACATCAAGATGATGACTTTCATTTGAGTGAATAAGAAGGATGGAGAGGTGGGGATGAAGGATAACAGGGGCCACCCTTTAAGATTAGAGGAAGGAGGAAGGGCCATCTGTTTTTTGGGTAAAGGACAGCAGTTCAAAGTTCCATAGGCACTGATGGGGTGCCAAGGGACCTTCCAAGTCCTAAGGGGTCCAGAAGAGTCAAGGCAGAACTGTCTTAGGCCTCAATGCTGTGACTTTTGACTCCTAAATCCCACCCTCTTTTCTTTCTTCTTTTCTCTTGCTCCTATCCCTCGTTCTTCTGAGGTCATCTGGACACATACTTGAGTCAGATTGCCAAGGCATACATAAAAGACCCTGAAATCCTTCAGATGTTACATCATCTGTCTCAGAGTTGGGGGCTGGGAGACTGCACTCTGTCTGGTCAGAGACTGATGGAGCTGTTGCAAGGGAACATACTTGAGTCTGGTGCTCACATTGGATTACTCATGACCCTCAGAAAATCTCCTCTTCTGCAGCTTGTGGTCAAGCAGAACAAACCCAACTATTACAGCACCAAGAAGGATGGCAGAGACTGTCTACTGGAGTAGTTTTTCTTAGTTGGCATCACACTCAGGAAGTAGATAAAATGACCAGGCCAACTGTTCTTCATTCCTCTCCTGATCTGGATTCTGATTCTCTGGACTTGTACACTAGCTTCCTGTATAGGTACTTTCCCATTCCCTCTTTCCCCCACTTTAGTATAGTAAGTAAGTCTATAGGAGATAGTAAAACAGTAGCAGCAAGTAAGATTGCAAAGGGGAACCTAGAAGTCCCTTGCAGACTGTCTCATAGATAAAGAAAACATAGCTGTTCCTTGCAAACTGTCTCATAAGTTAACTAAAAATCACATCCTGAGACTATGTGCTAAATCAGGGAAAGCCATCCAGACCTTGCAACAAGGAAGGGTCTTGCTAATTGCCAAAGTCTGTAAGCTTCAGAGAAGCTCTCAATATTCACATTAAGACCATCAGAACAGCAAATGTGGGTGATAATTTTAGATGATGTGCATATGTTGAGTAAACCGCAGATGGCACAGATAAGAATTAGTCTGCCCCCCCACCAAAACTCTATAAATCCCCCAAACTCTTGCCCCTGAGCACTTTGCCATCTCTGAAGGGTCCACTCTGTTCAAGCGCCCCCAACCCCAATCCATACTTAAGTGAGTGACCCTCCCCCTTCCCATTCTCTTTCCTGTGCTGCTTGACTTCCTCTCACACCCCATTCCTGTCCCCTGGCCATGTGCCCCTGTACCCCCCACCCCTACTGTTTATCTCTATGTTTTCCAGTGTTTGCTCTTATACCTCTGTGCCTTATTAAAACAGGATTAAAGCATTACTCCTTGATGCAATCATGATCTTTCCTGCTCTGAATCCAAAGAACTAGACATACTTGCCTTTTCTTGACCCAGAAGCAACTATTTATGGTCACATTGCTTTATTCTATTAATAGTTCCATAAATTAGTTAGCAATTCAGGTGACTTCTAAGATCTAACCAGAAAGCCCTTCTCAGGATGAGTAAGGAGTAGTTATAACTATATGAATAAGCTCATTGGAGTTTCAGTAGCCAGGACTAAGTAGAACTAGGTGTAATTTACACCTTAAGTACACCAGAATTGTAGAGGAGATGCGTCAGACTCTTCTGCTTCTCCGCTGGGTGTAGAAAGGAAACTGTAAGCTTGCATAGGTTGCTATTTATTTTTTCTGGGCCTGTGATTTCTTTGATGTGGGGAATTCCAGGTTTGGAATCCCACCTCTGTTATATACTATCCTGGGTCATTTTGAGCAAGTTTCTTAACTTCTCTGAATCAATTATCAACAAGAACTATTGAAAGAACAGGAAAGCAATCTTCCAGAAGCGAGGTGTAGACCAATATCTACATCTTATACCACGACAACCTCCAAGGTGGGATGTTACTTAGACATAAAGGGTGACATCCTAAACAAATTAGAAGAAGGGAAGAAATGACCTTTCTGATCTATGGATGGGGAAGTGTGAGATCATCTACCATTCAAACTCACCGCATCTGGGGGATTGCGGGCTCTTGATGGCAGCCTAAAGGGGCGGGGCTTCCTTTGCTTCCACCAATAGAAGCACGTGTAGGTTCCACGAACTGGCATTCGGAAGCTGGCCTCTAGGTGCGGACTACTAGCTCTGCTTGGACAAGAGTGCTCGATCCCCCAAGGTAGGCCGCAACGGCTTCCTGAAAGGGCAAAGCCCGGCCTGGGGGCGAGTTGGGAGGGCAACATGGAGGGCAGCCAGGGCGGACCCTGGGCATCCTGACTGGGGTCTCTCGGGCCTTCAACTGCAGCCTGGCCCTGCTGCTGGCCCAGAGCTTGGCAGCTGGCTCTGCGCTGTTGATAAACTGCCGCAACTATGGGACCCTGCGGACCCTTTCCAAGGAGCTGGCGAAGGTGCGGCCGGACCTGCAGGTGCTGTGTGTGTCAATCGACCTGGGCTGCGAGGCCGGGATGAAGCAACTGCTGGAAGTGATGCCTAGACCACCAGATTTGCAGCAGCTCCTGCTCATTCATGACGCTGGTAACGGCCTTCAGAATAGGGTGGTGGCAGTGCGGGGTAAGGGAGGGGGCAGACTGGACAGACCTGCACTTGATTTGAATTGACCTCTTCTGTTCCATAAGCTCCTTGAACCGAGTCGGAACCCCAGAATTCCGTCTACACCATCTCCAAGTCCGTCTCTTCCATAGGCTTCTGGGGCACCCTGGTCACAACTCTGTGCCTGAGAAACTCTTCCCTGACTTTGAGCCTCAGTTGGCCTCTGAGCAATTCCACCCATTGTGTTCCTTGCCCTCCCTGCAGCGGTCAAACAGAACCAGTCTGATCCCTAGTCCCTGGGACATCCATCCCTTCAGAGACTTGAAGAGGGTTGTCCTATCCCCTAGGCCCCCATCAATAAATCATAATGATTTGGCCTTGTCAGCTCTGAAGAGAAATAACCAAAGAACCACAGAGGTTATGTTACTGCTGTTAACTCTAAAAATACTGAAGAGCTCACACAGGCTAGCACAACCACAATTAAATCTAAGAAATAAAATAAAAACCAAGAGCTAACAGATAAGCAAAAAGCTTCCTTTATTGTGTTGGAGGACAGCACACAGTTGACAGACTGGCTTTAGGGATGTCAAGCCTTGATACATATAGCAGTGGCTGCACAGTGAGCTGTAACCCGGTAACACTGAGACAAGTTTGATTCATAGCAAAACTTCCTAACGAGAACATGGTTCCTGTAGGTGCTTATCCCAGCGCAGGGACCACCGGAAGCTGGTATGCAAACAGTTCTGAGATTTTACTGCAGCTGAGTTCATCCAGAGGGTGAGGGCAAGGGACTGTGGTTATGCCAAGCTCAGGGCAAAGCTTCTTTGCTGGGCCTTAACTCTGGAAAACAGAATATCTCCTAATTGTAGAAAGAGTGGAGGAAAAATAGAGGACTGGTCTTGGCATGGGGATTCTGACAGGATGAGTATGAGATACCTAATCCACTGTTTTATTAAGTAACTAGGAACATTATATGTACAGGATTCCCTTGATTTGCTTGCTCTATGCCCCTCACTTCTCTTTCAGAAGGTGGGCAGCATGTTAAATGGTAAGTCCTCTGGAAAAGGTTTTGTTCTTTACCATATTATTATCTTTGTAGAAATTGTCCTCTTCAGGCTGCATCAGTTCATACAAGTCTTCCCAGGTTTCTCTGAAGCCCTCTGTTTCATCATTCCTTCTGGCATCATAGTATTCCATCACACTCACATGCCATAACTTGTTCAGTCATTTTTTTGTCTTTCTTCACATCTCCAGCATTTGGGTCCTAGGCAGAAAGAACTCAGGTGTTCCTGACTCCAAGGTTCACCCTCTAAGCTCTGCACAAGGAGTTCTTAACCTTTCAATGTATCATAGATCCTGTTGGCAATCTGGGGAAGCCTCTGGACCCCTTTTCAGTATGTTTTTAAATGAATAAAATGCATATGTTAACAAAGGGAACCAATTCTATTGAAATGCAATGATCAAAAAAGAGTTCAAGGGCCCCAGATTAAAGATGAGAGATGTCTACAACCAGCTTCCTTTCACTGAATCATCTTCAGTAGACTTCCTGTTCATTTTCAGACTCTGGAAGCAAATCTCAAGGGAAGTGGGGAGGGGCTCCTTGCCAGGCCCTGTGGGATTCCTGAGGGTTGTTGTTTTTTTTTTTTAAGGTACCTTAGGGGATGTGTCTAAAAAAATTGTGGACTTTACTGACCCAGCAGATGTCAGTGGATACTGGGCTCTGAATATGACCTCCCCTCTTTGCCTGACTGCAAGGATTCTTGGCACCTTCCCCCCCAGCCCTGGCCTGAGAAGAACTGTGGTCAACCTCTCCTCCCTCTGTACTGTGAAACCCTACAAGCTCTGGAGCCTCTACTGTACTGGCAAGGCAGCCCGAAACATGATGTTCAGAGTCTTGGCAGAGGAAGAACCCAGTGTCCAGGTGCTGAGCTATGCCCCAGATAGGAGGGCATGTGGCCACCTCTCTGCCCCAAATCTGGCTCTCTCTGGGCCCCCAGACACCTGCTGTTCCTGCCTCCTCACCCAGAGTAGAATTCCCCTGACATCCATGACTTCCTGTGGGAGAGTCCTTCTTGCAGAAAGTATTGGCCAAGGGGCTTTGAAGGATATAGTATGGGGTGTAGAGACTCATGGAAATGGACTGGAGGATGAGGTTAGTGACAGAGGGATCCCTGGAATGAAAACATCCCCTTGCCCACTTGCACTATCCCCTTATAGAAACAGCCTCTCCCCTTCCACCACACACTATCTAATCCCACCAGACACCTTTTCCTCTCTCTTATTTTAGGACCATAGCTGGAAGGACCTCAGAGGCCTTTGAGCCCAACCTTTCTTTTTAGAAAGGAGTATACTGAGGCACAGAGGTTATGAGACTTGCCCAGAATCACACTTTTGGTTTGTTGCTTGAGGCAGGATTTGAATCTAGGTCTTAGGACTCTAAGTCTTGTGCCCTTTCCACTAGGAAATTCTGCCTCTCCTTGGTGAATAAGGTCTTAAGTCTCCACAACTGCAAGCTTGCCTGTGCACTGTGCTAAAAAGTGCCCCAAACATTTATTGAGTACCTACTGTGGGCAGGAGCAATCATTAATGTGTGCCATCCCACAGGAGGTGTGCTTGGCAGTTGCTAATACCCTACTGACTAGGGGAAGAGGAGAAGACCCCCAAGAAGTGGAAAGCATAGCACATTCTCTTAGTACTTATGATGGATAATAATTGACAGTGAGCATTTATATAGCACTACAAGGTTTGCAAGGGGCACTCACCCATGTTATCTCATTTGATCATCAGGATGACTGTGGGAGGTAGAGGAAACAGGATGAGAGAGGTTTGGTTATTTATCTAAGCCAGGGGTGGGGAAACTGCAGCCTAAATATCACATGTGGCCTTTTAGGTCCTTAAATGTGACCTTTTGATTGAATCTAAATTTTACAGAACAAATCCTTTTATTAATACATTTTTGTTTATCTTTTATATTTTCATTTTATTTTAAAAATAAATTTAAGATACCAAAGAATAAGTTGCCATGAAATAATCCTCCCAGATTGACTG
The DNA here is from genome assembly GCA_023548195.1 of Bettongia penicillata ogilbyi. NCBI lineage: Eukaryota > Metazoa > Chordata > Mammalia > Diprotodontia > Potoroidae > Bettongia > Bettongia penicillata. Next base: position 11,853,995 of record JAJHZJ010000257.1, read on the forward strand.
GTATAATTAGAACATTAGTAAGCTATAAGAGCTAAATTGATGGCTGCTATGATCATTATTTAGTTCTAACTTCTTCTGCTTGACTGGTGCCACTGCAGCATGAAGCTGATTTGTGAGAGTTTATGTGGGTTGAGTATGCCACTCTATTATCAGCTTTTGACAACCTTGAACTGTGTTTCTGTCTGAAGTGGAATTTGTGAGTTGCACAGCTCAACAGTATTTTTTAATTCTGTCTGCTTAATAGCTCAGCATGTCAAAGAAGACCAAAAAAACACTAAAAGAAGAAAACAGATTTTTTTTTAATGAGTATTGGAAATTGCAATATTATCTTGTTTCTGCTAAAGATCAGATGATTTGCTTGCTTTGCAGTACTGCAATATCAACATTAAAAAAAATTCCATGCTCATCAGCATTATAACACTCGTTAGAACCACAAATATTTTAAATTAGAGGGAGAGGCACAAAAGGTTGTATTGCAGAAATTAAAAGGTCAAAAGCAAAAGCAAAGACAGTTCTTTCAAGCAGCAATAAGAACTGGAAATAGCAACTTTAAAAATATCTTACATACTTGAGGGAGAAAAGGGAGCCATTCAGTAATATATGCAATTATGAAAAAATGCATTGTTGAAGTTACAGGATGCTTACACCTTGATAATATTTCTAAGTACAAAGAACTCCTTTTTCAAGGAGAACCATAACTGATCAGCAGCATGAATTAACTTTCAATTTAACAGAACAACTTCCTGCAATACTTCAAAAGGAAAATATGTGTTGTTCAAGCGCTTTGAATGAGTCAACTGATACTACTGACTTAATGTAGGTTTTATACTTCATTTGAGTCATAACAGAAGATTTTCTTTGCTACATAATGTTACTCACTTTGGGCACTCTTGTGAACGAGAATGCAGGGTATAGATATCTTCAACAATATTCAAGATAAATATCGTGAAGTTGGACTGAATTTGGTAAATTTAGTGAGTGTCTGTAGAGATGGTACACTTTCCATGACAGGAATCATGAATGGCTAATTGCACAGCTAAAAAAAGTATTAAGAGATCTAGGTGCCCTCATTTCATTTCATTGTATCTTGCATCAGCAAAATCTCTGTTCTAAAGCTACTGTTTTTAGTGACATTTTGCAACAAATTATAAGAATTGTCAACTATATTCAAATGCAACACAGTATCATTAGTTTCATAACATGTTAAAGTTGAATGATGTGGCATTCAGTGTGGATTTTCTGTATCGTTCTAAAGGGCATTGGCTACTGCAGGGACAGGTGTTAGTGAAAATTTTATCTCTGTGAGGACAGATAAATAAATTTTATGAAGAACAGAATACTACATTTCTGTGCAATTTCATGTCAAATCTAAATGACTTGAATATTTTTTGTAAGGAAAAACTAAGTCTATTTATGACATATGGCAAAAAAAATCCAAGCATTTTTTTAAAAAGCTATCTCTTTTTTCAAAACACTTCTTCACAAGGAAATTTCAGGTGGGGGGAGGAGTCAAGATGGCAGAGTAGAAAGACTCACATATGCTAGCTCCAAACACACAGCCCATAAATTACCTGTAAAAAAAACTCCTGACGGGTTCTGGAGCAGTGGAAGTCACTCAACAACAGAGTGGAGGAGATTTCTGTTCCAGAGAGCCCTGAAAAACTGGCACCAAAGGTATGTTGTGCCCCGGACCAGCCCTACCCTGGTAGCATAGCCCCAAGAGGAGCAGATCTGAGCAGGCTTCAGGGACAGAATCTCTGGCAGCCGCAAAGGTCCCTCCACCCTCAGGCACACAGGTCAGTGAGAGAGGCTTCTGGGCTGGCCGAGAAGGGAGTGGAGTGTCTCCATAACTCAGGCCCCCTTGGAAGGAAGCAGTGGGGGAAGAGGTAAACAGGGGCTCCCTGAGCAGGTAGGACCTTGGGACCATTACTGAAGGTCTCTGCATAAACCCCCTGAGGGAACTAAGCCTGGGAAGTGGCCCTGCCCCCACCTGAGAACCTGAATTTAATCTTACCCTGAATAGCAGCCCCGCCCAATGCTGAAAGCCCTGAGGCTGGGGAGCAGCATTTGAATCTCAGACCCTAAGCACTAGCTGGGCAGATCTAGGCAGGGGTGGAGAGGAATCTCAGAAGTCAAGTAACTGGCTGGGAAAATGCCCAGAAAAGGGAAAAAAAATAAGACCATAGAAGGCTACTTTCTTGGTGAACAGATGTTTCCTCCTTTCCTTTCTGATGAGGAAGAACAATGCTTACCATCAGGGAAAGACATAGACGTCAAAGCCTCTGTATCTCAAACATCTGAAATAGATATCCAATGGGCTCAGGCCATGGAAGAGTTCAAAAAGGATTTTGAAAATCAAGTTAGAGAGATGGAGGAAAAACTGGGAAGAGAAATGAGAGAGATGCAAGAAAAGCATGAAAAACAGGTGAATACCTTGCTAAAGGAGACCCAAAAAAATGCTGAAGAAATTTCAGGTGAACAGTTTCCCCAGTTAGCAAAGGTCATTGATGAGCAGGATGAAATATGTGAATCATTTGAAGAATATGCAATTGTAACAGATCTATTAATTGGAGAATACAATGACAGGTTCACTGACTTTGAGAATCATGATATTACACTCCAATTAGCATTTCAGCCTCACCTAGTTGATGTCACCAAGTCACCTGAAGAACTATAGATGGAATTGATTGAGCTGCCAGTAGATGACATTTGAAAGTCATGCTTTCATGCTATGAAAGATCCAATTGAAATATGGAAAAATTCAGTAGAATACCCATGCCTTCACCAACATGCCTGAAAAAATGCTTTCTTGCTTTTCCACCAGTTATTGCTGTGAATCTACATTCTTCTACCTAAACCAAATCAGGATGCCCTGAAGGTAAAAAAATTTCTGATACCTATCTAGAGTATCAGCTGAAACTACAGACCTCCATGCTACAACCAATTGTTCAAATGCTTCCCACCACAAAGCAGACACAACAAAGTCATCAAAAGTTTATCTAACTTTAAAATTAATAAATAGCTTTCATTTTTTCAAGTTATTAAGTACATAGTAGTTGGTTTTTACAAAAAAATGTACATTTCAAAGTATATCTAATTGAAGCTTCTTGAATGTGGCCTTATTTGTTTATAGATAAGTATTAATGCATCCTTCCAACATGAAAAGTTCCCTACCCCAGGTCTAGGTTCACTCAGTCAGGTAAGTGTCTGAGGCAGTAATGGTACTCAGAATTTCCTGATCCCATGGCCACCCTTTTTCCACTGCCCCATCTTGCTAAATAAAGAAAGAGGTGGCCAGGGCTCAGATGCTCAGTCCTATTCTAGTCCTTCTTGGTCATGGTCTCTTGATCCACCCCTACATAGTAATGGGTCACATTCAGAGGCCCTTGCTAGATCTTTGTTCTTTCCTCTGTATCCTCAGGCCCTCTGGACATAGAAATGAATCCAGACTTCACACAGAAAACCAAAGACTTGGAGAAGAGGCAGACTCTGAGCAAGTTGAGCGCCTGCCATTCCCAGGTGGACTGGTCTGTCTATGCCCAGAAGCTCCTGGACCTGCTGGAGGAGGATACTTTTGAGTCAGGGGCCCACATTGACTTCTTTGATGAGTAGGGACCACCCTTCCTCCTGCCATCCTGTCTTTACTCTTCACCAGTGCCTAGTAAAGGCTACACCTCTCAATCTATCCACCCAGATAGGGAGTATAGAACTTAATGGATTGGGAGGCAGAAAACCTGCCCCATGTCAGCCAGGTCATAATGGGCAGAGCTGGAATTTTATCAAGTCCTTAGATTCTCTATCCAAGGCTCTCCACTCTGCCATGTTGTGCCCCCCTTCCTCCATTCCCTTTGATTTATTATTTGGCTTCCACTGGGACTGACTCCACAGGTATCATCAGCCTTTCTATATATTACCAACTAAGAGAGTTATAGGAATTGAGTGAATCACACATTCCATCTTGTGACTCAATTCTGGTGCTGAGTTCCCTTTCTATTTAATTATGGGTCAGTTCCAATTTCTTTCTTGTGAGAAGACTTTATTCAGTTATGGGAACTGAGAGGAAACAATTTATTACATCTTTAGAACTTTGTCCTGTGTGGCTAGGAAGCTGAGCCACCTCTACTTATCATTTTCAGACCCTTAACTCAGGATGTGGGCTATGCTGACCAGAACTCAGTCAGATCCGAAAATAGATGCAAGGAGTTGTCTCACAATTATACATCTCAAGACACTCATACATCTTATCTGAAAACTGGCCCCATACTAGTCAGTCAATTGCTACTTCTTTTATTGAATACAGTCATGGGGGAGTGAGACTCCTCTTTTTCTGATTTCAGGGAATTTCATCTGTTCACTTTCCCCTTTCGCAACTCAGAAAGTCATTAATATTTTTTCCATTTATAAATAAGATTACCTAGTTTTCTATTCCAGTTAATTGATTTTTTTTTAATTAATTGCTTTTATTTGATTATTTTTAATGCATAAAAATGTTTCCCCCTGTTTCAGGGTCCAGTGCAAGCTGAGGAGGCCTGGTCCCAAATTGTTATGCAATTGGCATGCACTATATAATAAATCAATATGCTCAGAAGCTTGACTTTGGTTTTCTCAATTATTTCATTTTTAACCTGCCAATTTTTAGCAAGCCAAGCTAGATCAAATCAGGACTCCGACCCCCAGGATCACAGTCTTTCAGAAAAACTCCTCAAGAGTACTCTGGCTAATTTTTCACCAAAGGACTTTTTCTGTGGAAGACTGCTCCCAGGGATTGCATTCCCCTCAATTTTGAATTCTTCTAAGCTAAGGCAAGCTTACCCTCACACTGCTGGGGAAGGTTTACCTCTACCCTGAAGGTTGGGGAAGGATTGCTGCATTTAAGAAAAAGATGGGTTGCCATGATAGTAAAATACTGAAGGATTCTCCCTTGGATACAATTTTTTTTGGTGTGAGTTCAAGGAAGAGCATGCTGTGATATTGACATCCCCTAAGGGAAATTCTTATTGACCTAGATAACTAAAAGAGCTCTTAAATTATGCTAAAATATATAAAAATCCAATGGATCCCAAAACTGGCCTCAAGAAAGGACTTTTAATTATGGAAGAGATAAGGAGCTAATATGTGTTTCTCTTATCATTTTATCTGTGTTTTTGCTTGTAACATTCAGGGAAAAAAATCTGTCTTATGTGATGTTTAGTAGGTGGCACAGTGGATAGAACATTGGCCCTGGAGTCAGGAAGATTCACCTTCTCAAGTTCAAATCTGGCGTCTGACACTAGCTGTGTGACCCAGGGCAAGTCACCTTACCGTGTTTGCCTCAGTTTTCTCTTCTATAAAATGAGTTGGAGAAGGAAATGGCAAACCACTCCAGTACCTTTGCCAAGAAAACCCCAAATGGGTTACAAAGAGTTAGACACAACTGAAAAATGACCAAACAAGAACAAAATGTGATAGGAGAGAAAAGGCAGGGACTTGCCTGAGCTCTCCCAAATTCCCCTCCAAATAACTTTAAATAATAACTCAAAATGAATTCTGGAGCAACAGAACCCACAAAAGGATGAAACAGTTTTCCAGCCCAAGACAACTTAGAAGGTTGGCAGGAAAGATCTGCATGGCAGAAGTGAGAGTGGGGTACAGTCCAGTTCAGACTGCACCAGCTCAGGCTATACCCCTGAAAACCAGTGGTGGATCTTAGCAGAGCCCAATCAGCAGCTTCCAGAGCTCTCAGCCAACAGATGGTAAGGGGATCAGATGTCTAATCAGAAGGAAAATACAGGGGTCTCTTTGCTAGCACTGAGGCAGGACTCAGTTACATTGCTCATATGTAGATCCATGTCACAATCCTGAGTTGCAGTCCCAGGGCAAAGAGAAGCACTAGCACATTAGAGCTTATGTCTGCAACAGATCAGGCACTCTGGTCACAGAGGGCAGAAAAGAGTCCTTGTGTTCACTAATGGACCAGAGCCCAGGAGAGTTGTAAACACTCAGCTCAGCAGAGCACACCTCCTTGAAATAACTGAAAACTTATAGACCCCCAGAACCAAGTGTAAAAATGGCTGCACAAAAACTCTGAAAGTTGGGATAGTATCCCACCCACTCATCCACCACCTTTTAACATAAAGTTAAAAATCAAGAAAAAGTCTGGAAAAATGAACAAACAACAAAAAAAGATCCTGATCATAAAAAGTTATTATGGTAACAAGGAAGATGAAAACATAAATTCAGAAGAAAACATAGTCAAAACTTACTACATCCAAAACTTCAAAGAAAAATATGAATTGATCTCAGGCCCAAAAATAGTTCCTGAAAGAACTCAAAAAGGATTTTATAAATCAAATAAGAGAATTAGATGAAAAATTGGGAAAAGATAGTAATGCAAGAAAATCATGAACAAAGAGCCAATAGCTTGGTAAAGGAGGCACCAAAAAGTACTGAAAAAAAATAGCACTTTCAAAAGCAGAATAGGGGAGGAGCCAAGATGGCAGAGTAGAAAGACTCACATATGCTAGCTCCGGAACCCACATCCCATAAATTTCCTGTAAAAAGAACTCCCCACAAATTCTGGAGCAGTGCAAGTCATGCAGCCATGCAGTGGAGGAGATTTCCATTCCAGAGAGCCCTGAAAAACTGTCCCCAAAGGTCCATTGCACACTGGACAGCGGAGCTCACCCCTGCCCTGCCCTGGCCATGCAGCTCAAGAGGACCAGATCTGAGCAGGCTTCAGGGATGGAATCTCCAGTAGCTGCAAAGGTCCCTCCACCCACAGGCACTACAGGTCAGTGAGAGAGACTTCTGGGCTGGCCAAGAAGAGCAGGGTGTCTCCATAACTCAGGACCCCTCGGGAGGCAGTGGCAGAGGCAGTGGCGACCAGGGCTCCCAGAGCAGACAGGAGTTCTGCTCCATTACTGAAGATCTCCATATAAACCCCCTGAGGGAACTGAGCCTGGGAGGTGGCCCTGCCCCTACCTGTGTACCAGAACTTAAGATCATATTGAATAGCAGCCGCACCCACCCACTGAAAACTCTGAGGCTGGGGAGCAGCTTTTGAATCTCAGACCCCAAGCACTAGCTGGGCGGATCTAGGCGGGGGTGGACAGGAATCTCAGAAGTCAAGTAACTGGCTGGGAAAATGCTCAGAAAAGGGAAGAAAAATAAGACCATAGAAGGCTACTTTCTTGGTGAGATGTTTCCGCCTTTCATTTCTGATGAAGAGGAACAATGCTTACCATCAGGGAAAGACATAGAAGTCAAGGCCTCTGTATCTCAAACATCTGAAATAGATATCCAATGGGCTCAGGCCATGGAAGAGCTTAAAAAGGATTTTGAAAATCAAGTTAGACAGGTGGAGGAAAAACTGGGAACAGAAATGAGATACAAGAAAAGCATGAAAAACAGGTCAATACCTTGGTAAAGGAGACCCAAAAAAATGCTGAAGAAAATAACACCTTGAAAAATAGGCTCACTCAATTGGCAAAAGAGGTTCAAAAAGCCAATGAGGAGAAGAATGCTTTCAAAATCAGAATGAGCCAAATGGAAAAAGAGGTTCAAAAGCTCACTGAAGATAATAGTTCTCTCAAAATTAGAATGAAACAGATGGAGGCTAATGACTTTCTGAGACACCAAGAAATCACCAAACAAAACCAAAAGAATGAAAAAATGGAAGATAATGTGAAATATCTCATTGGAAAAACAACTGACCTGGAAAATAGATCCAGGAGAGACAATTTAAAAATTATGGGACTACCTGAAAGCCATGATCAAAAAAAGAGCCTAGACATCATCTTTCATGAAATTATCAAGGAAAACTGCCCTGATATGCTAGAACCAGAGGGCAAAATAAGTATTGAAGGAATCCATCGATCACCGCCTGAAAGAGATCCAAAAAGAAAAACTCCTAGGAACACTGTGGCCAAATTCCAGAATTCCCAGGTCAAGGAGAAAATATTGCAAGCAGCTAGAAAGAAACAATTCCAGCATCGTGGAAATACAATCAGGATAACACAAGATCTAGCAGCTTCTACATTAAGGGATCAAAGGGCCTGGAATAGGATATTCCAGAAGTCAAAGGAACTAGGATTCAAACCAAGAATTACCTACCCAGCAAAACTGAGTATAACACTTCAGGGGAAAATATGGTCTTTCAATGAAACAGAGGACTTTCAAGCATTCTTGATGAAAAGACGAGAGCTGAAAAGAAAATTTGACTTTCAAACACAAGAATGAGAAGAAGCATGAAAAAGTAAACAGCAAAGAGAAGTCATAAGGGACTTACCAAAAGTGAACTGTTTACATTCCTACATGGAAAGACAATATTTATAACTCTTAAAACTTTTCAGTATCTGGGTAGTTGGTGGGACCACACACGCACATACACACACACACACACACACACACACACACACACACACACACATGCGCGCACATACAGAGACAGAGAACAGAGTGAATTGAATAGGATGGGACCATATCTTAAAAGAAATTAAGGTAAATGGTGAGAGAGAAATGTAGTGGGAGGAGAGAGGATGAAATGGAATGGGGTAAATTATATCTCATTCAAGAGGCAAGCAGGAGACTATTTAGTGGAGGGAAAAAGAGGAGAGCTAAGAAAAAAACATGAAGTTGACCCTCATCACATTCAACTAAAGGAAGGAATAAAATGCACACTCATTTTGGTATGAAAACCTATCTTACAATACAGGAAAGTGGGGGAGAAGGAGATAAGCAGGGTGGGGGGGGATGATGGAAGGGAGGGCAATGGGAGGAGGGAGCAATTTGAAGTCAACACTCTTGGGGAGGGACAGGGTCAAAAGACAGAATAGAAACAATGGGGGGCAGGATAGGATGGAGGGAAATACAGTTAGTCTTACACAACATGACTGTTATCAAAGTCACTTGCAAAACTACACAGATAGGGCCTATATTGAATTGCCTGCCTTCCCAAAGGGAATGGGTGGGGAAGGAGAGATGGGGAGAATTTGGAACTCAAAGTTTTAGGAACAACTGTTTAGTATTGTTCTTGCTAGTAGGAAATAAGAAATACAGTTAATGGGGAATAGAAAGTCATCTGGCCCTACAGGACAAAAGAGAAGATGGGGACAAGAGAAGGGAGGGATGATAGAAGAGAGGGCAGATTGGTGATAGGGAAAATTGGAATGCTTGGTGTATTGGGGTGAGGGGAGGGGATAAATGGGGAGAAAATTTGGAACCCAAAATTTTATGAAAATGAATGTAAAAAGTTAAATAAATAAATTTATATTAAGAAAAACAAAAGCAGAATAGGCCAAATGGGAAAAAAAAAGATGCAAAAAAATTCACTGAAGAGAACTCATAAAAAATGAAAATTGGGCTAATGGAAGCTAACGATGCCATGAGACATGAAGAACCAATACAACAAAATCAAAAAAATGAAAAACTAGAAGAAAATGTGAAGTATATCAATGAAAAACAACTGACCTTGAAAATAATTCCAGGAGACATAATTTAAAAATTATTGGAGTAACTGAAAGCCATGATAACAAAAGACCTAGACATCATCTTTCAAGAAAAGATCAAAGAATACCATCCTGATATTCCAGAACCCAGAAGGTAAAACAGAAATGGAAAGAATCCACCAATCATCTCTTGAAAGAGATCCTCAAACGAAAACTCCTAGAAATGTTATAGCCAGATTCCAGAGCTCCCAGGTCGAGGAGGGCATTGAAGAAAAATAAAGGGGCAGTGGAAGCATAAGGAAAGAAGAGAAGAGAATTTTGAAAAGCCATTCATACTTCATCTGTTGTGCAACAAAGTTAAAGTCACAGTGACTACATTATTTTCCAAATAAACACACAAAATGCAAGTTATAACCAGTCAGTGGTCAAGTCCACCAACAGGTCTTAACAAGCAAGTGTTGGCAGGTGAGCATGTTGCACATTGTAGGGAAGTCCAGCATGCATTGGCAGGAATATGTGCATGTAATGACTTGTTTACAATGTGTTACTATATGGTTATATGGCACAATATTGCATCATCAAAATTTCAGTGCAGGAAAAACCCCACACGTTTAAAATAAATTATTAAATTTAAGGTGCATCATTTAAGACACTTTTTTAAAATGATGCAAATTTTTTAAAAAACCAAATAACCTTTAAAGGGTTAAAGAAAGTAGATTTCCAAGGGGGCATACCCTTTTAAAAAGGGTACTGTAGGGCAAATATGTCTGGGAACCTCTGTTTTAGTGTAATGAAGGAAGCAGTTAGTTTGAAATTAATCAGAGTTGTGCAAATTTTTTTTTTTTGCTAAATTTCAAAGGAGAAATTTTATGGAATAAAGATTAATTATTTGGGGTTATGATTAAGAAATATAGTACTCTACCCTTGAAAAACCATTCTGGGGAAAGACCATTGAGCGGATGGCCTTGTCATGGCATAAAGTAAAATCCTCCTGATTCAGTTTCCCCATTAAGTTATTTCCTTTCTGAACAAGAAATTTCCCCATCCTGCATCTGGTTTTTAATACCTTGTGACTGCATGATTGGCTGTCAGATATGCCTCATGCCTTGAATCAAACAGAGCTAAGGTTTCCCCTGTTATGGTATATGTCAGATCAGTCTGTGCCCTTGAAGGGATGAATCTTGACATTATTATAACTATGTTTCTCCTTTTCCTTTTCTAGCAAATGCACACATACATATATACATGTATGTATGTACACATATCTGTATACACATACATATACTCATGTGTGTACATGTGTGTTTTTGTGTGTGTATACACAATCAGGGCAGTTGAACAGTAGAAAATTTATAATTACAATATGTTAAGATATTAGGAGATGTCCTGTTTCCCAGAGCTAAGGCCCAGCAAGAAAACTGTGCCCTGAGCTTGGCATAACAGCAATCCTTTGCACTTACCCTCTGAATAATCTCAGCCACAGTAAAATCCCAGAATTGTTTCATATAAGTACTGTTTTTGTTTGACCAGCACCATGTGTTCTCTGAGCTCTGACAAGCACCTGCTGTGTCCATGCTCTGGTCGTGAAGCCCTGCTATGAATCAAATTTGCCACATGGTTGCTCTTACTCATTGTCAGTGTTACAACTCACTGCATAGACACAGGTATAAGTACTGAAATTTGCCAACACTTAAGTGAGTCCCCCCACTAGAAGTAGGACTCTGGCACATGTGCCTTTGCTCACAAGTCACTTTGCTTGCTTTGAAATTAAACTTCTGTTTGACCTTTGACTCTTCTGTCTCTAGCTTGCTCTCTTTGGCTCTGGCCATTCACAAGTTAGAGGCTGGTTCCAAGCAGTTGACATTAATTGGTGCCAGAAGTTGGACTAGATGTGGAACCATGTCATTGGTGTCTCTTTAACCAGTGAGAATGGACTAGGAGCCATCCGAGATTTATTTCTTCACTCTCTAAGACCCTTCCCCTCTCCCCCTTATCTTTTGAGTTCTCAAGTTGTACTTAGTGAAACTTTACTATTTAAGGTAAAAATTTTGGGACTGTCATTTTCTATCGTTTTGAGCCTTGATTACAAGGATAGTTGTCTGAATTGTCATGAAGCCAATAGTAGGAAATGGCACATGCTGCAGTCTGGAAACTACCAAAGGTAGCGCCTGGGAAAAGTTTTGGAGATAACCGTGGCACGGACTTTATAAGATCTTCCTGACTATATTTCCCTGTTGTGATTTTCCTTTCTAAAAACAAATTTCCCCACCTGGTCAATCTTGAACTTTACTGTTAACATCCTGTGACTATATGATTATCCATCACATATAACTTATGCCTGGAATCAAACAGAGCTAAGTGAATTTTTCCCTCTGTTACATGGCTGTAACTATATCTCTCTTTTTCCTTTTATAGCAAGTTTCTATAGTCAAGAATTTTTGTAAGTACAGTACTAAATCTTTTAAATAACAGACTGGAATATCTCTTAGTTACTATAATAGTATATAACTATGAACATCTTACAATTTAAACATATATTTGTGGTCAAATTATAATATTGTGATGATATCCTCCTAAGAGGGAAATGACTAGGTGAAACAAATGTAAAGGTTTCCTAAATAAATGGAATAGCAAATTTTGGGAAAATCAACAAGATTAGATTGTTTTCTTTAAGAACTATATACAGATGTATGTTGGCTTCCAAAATTTATCTATCATGGAAATTCAGGCTTTCAGCATGTTTTAGTAATAAGTTCACAAAATTAGATTGAGGATTTTAAACATAAACTGTAATGGTAAAGAAAGTGGAATTATTTTCCTATTAAAGTATCTGTCTGATTATTTTAAAAGGCAGAAGAGGTAATTTTATAGTTGGGCCCTCAAAAAATTTTAAAAGATTCTTATTACAGGATTTAGGTGAGTATAGAAACAAGTGGTATATGAACTGAAATTCTCTGAAGTTTTAAAATTGGAGAAACAAATTTAAATATTCCTAAAGTTATCTAGGAACCACTAGGTTTGGAACCAGAGAAGCAGAGCCCCTTTTAGAGCCTTCCTGAGAATAAAGCCTATTGTCCAAGAAAATATACATAGGGACCGGATAACTACATGAGACATCTGGGACTCCAAATGTGCTGCTTAAATGGATATGAGAATGGGTTACTAGAATGCACAGAGACTTGATTTTTAGTTATGTTTAAGTTTTCTTGGTTACCTTGGTGACATATAAATCTACCTTCTGAAAGCTAGTCCATTATGAACCCTCTAAGTAGTTTGATCTGTAATGTGACATTGACCTGTACCTGATTTAATGTAATTATGCAATTATGGGAGTTGTGAGAAAAACTTCATTGCATTGTTTGAACCTAGCCCCATGTGGCTAGGAAACTGGATCATCTTAACTAAGGACCTATGTTATGTTCACCAGAAACTCAGATTCAGAGATTAACGCATGGAGTTGTCTTTAAGGGTCCCTACGAAGTCCTTCTGAATGCTCACACAGCTGTCAAACTTCTCGGTGTAAACTCCTGGGTCATCTGAAGAAAGCCTCTGCTCGTGAATGGATGGCAGAACCATCTGGGGACCTCAAGGTTCATTTAGTACAGACCTGGAAGCAGCTGACACCCAGATGAGACAGTGTCCCCAAATTCCGGACAGGGGCTGATTATACTGACCTGGTTTTTTCTCCCCTTCCCTTTTGTTATGTATCCATCTGCCAAGGCCCTGATTCAAGTGTGTGTTGACATTTTTTCCTTCTACATTCTTGGCCACCCTCTCTTTTCTGCTTGCAAGTAAACAATGGTTAACAATGGGACATACTTCCCCAATAAATCCCCTCAAGGAGCTAACCCACCCTGGGCAACATCTTGTCCTGACCCAACTCATCTCTTGTGGCATCTTGACTTATACTTGTCTCTCCTTTATTGACCATAAGCACAGAGGTTCTTCCAGGCCCCCTCTCTTTGGCCAAAAGGGGGAAATGTTAAGATATTAGGAGACATTCTGCTTTCCAGAGCTAAGGCCCAGCAAGTAAACTGTGCCTAGAGTTTGGCATGACAACCCTTTGCTCTTACCCTCTGAACGATCTGAGCCACAGCAAAATCCCAGAATTTGACCAGTACTAAATGTTCTCTGAGCTTGGACAAGTACCTGCTGTGTCCATGTTCTGGTCAGGAAGCCCTGCTATGAATCAAACCTGTCATATTGTTGCTCTTAACCCCTCTCTGTTGGGGCTGCAGTTCTCTCAGTCATAGGTGTAAGTACTGAGCTCTACCTACCCTAAATCAGATCCTCCCATTAGGGGTGGGACCCTGACACATGTGCCCTTTGCTCACTTTGAAACTGAATTTCTGTTTGATTCCTGACTGTCCCTAGCCTGCTCTGTTTGTCTCCAGCTAGCCACAGGTGACAGGCAGGTTTCATCCAGTTGACAAATACTAAATCTCTTAATTAATAGATTGATACTGGAATATTTCTGAGGTGTAATAATTGGTGGCAAGTATGAAAACTCTTAAGATTTTAACCTGGTTTTGCTCAATACATAACATAGTGATGATAGATGTGAGGGATTAGGAAAAGCAGTAAGACAAAAATTTAATGTAAAAGTTTTCTAATTAAATTGAATAGTAAATTTCAAGTAAGTGACAGGATTAGACTATTTTCTCAAGGATTTATATGTATGTATATGATTGGCTTTCACCTTCTTTTGATGGGAAACTGAGGTTTTGATTATGTTGGGACTTGAAGTGTAAAAGTTAAAAAAATAAAAAAAACTAATGCACAAAGTTTTGAGCATAGTCAATTTATTGGTAAGGGACAAATCTATCATAAATAAGATCTCAGCTTCTTCAGTATGCTGAGACCCTGATCAGGGGGACAGTTTTATATGTTTTGGGAACTACAGAACAAAGAAGAGCATGAAGAGGGTGACATCATGGAATTGGGGACAAAGATTGGTTACATAACCAGGGTAAAGGGGACAATATAACAGGCTGGAAGTTTGGTAATGAGGTGGGGGTGGGGCTAATAATGATCCCTTCCTTCCTTCCCTGTTACTAAGAATTATTCATTGTTTGAATCCACCTGCAAGGTTATTGATCATGGCCCACAGCAAAGCAGACATAGTTGAAGGATGGCTTGGTGGTGTAGAGATATTAGGCTTGACTCCCTTGTGTTCACATGCATGCCCCAAGGTTAGCAAAGTTCCTTGAGGCAAGAATAGATCAGTGATTAGCAAGAGATCAGGATTTCTGGATTTAATCCATTATGGTCATTTGAAGTCTGAATTAAGACCAGAGACAGAGAACCATGACTTAAGCAGTTAGAGGGCAAAGTCAAGTAACTATAAATATGACCGATAAAAAAAGATACAGAATCAATCTTGATCATTTCAGAACAAAGGCAGAAGACTCAGGAGGTGGAGAGGAGAGGAAGAGCATTCCAGGCATGGAGAGCGGCAATGATAAAGCTCTACAGCAGTCAGATGGGTAATCTAAGATAAAAATCTAGGAGAAAAGGAAAAGTTCTGGAAAGCTAGAGAGAAGAGGTTATCAAAGAGATGAGATTTGTTAACAGTGTCAAAAGCTGCAGAGATATCAAGAAGGATGAGGATTGAGAAAAGATCCTAAGATTCCATAAGTAAGAGATCATTGGCAACTCTGGAGAGAACAGTTTCTGTTGAATGTTGAGATAGGAAGCCAGACTGTAGAATGTTCAGAAGATTGAGAGATGAGAATGTGGAGGCACTAATTGTAGATGGGCTGCTCAAGTAGCTTAGCCACAAAATGGAGGACAGTGAAGGGAAGGTAGTTAGTGGGGATGAAAAGATCAAGTGTGGGGAGGTGTTTGAGGATGGGAAAAGATAGGGACATATTTGTAGGTAGTAGGAAAGCCATTAGTAGACAAGAAGAGATTGAAGGTAAGAGAGGGTAGGAAATGGTGGAGATGACAGTCTGTTAGAAGAGAGGACAGAATGGGATGACTTTTTTAGGTAGAGGGGTTTGCTCTTCATGTAAGATGGTGGTGAGGGAGGAGAAAGTAAAATAAGTTATCTGAGTGAGATGAAATGAAATGAGGAGGTCTAGGTGAATGGCTTTTATTTTTCCCAGATTTTCAGCTGAGAAGATGGGGGTGAACCACTGGGAATTTTTAGGAAGGATGAAAAAGTTTGGATAGTGAGTTGACTGGGGAGATTAAAAGGATTACGAGCAACTGCTGTTGTGCTCATCCTTTGTTGCCAAAGAAGGCCATGCCATCAGAGAAATGATGACATGACTTGACTTGTTTTGAGTGAGTGAGGGCTGTGCAGGTCTCCAGCCTCACTTCTCCTCCATCTGAGCCCAGTGATCAGATATTCATTAGGATGACTGCAGATGACCCAAGATACATTGAGAGATCTTGGCCCCTTTAGGCCAAAGTCTATGCAGGTATTCACTTAGGGTGAGGTAATGGCCATTCATTGAATAGGCCTGTTTAAGAAGTAGCCAGGCCAAGAAATGAAAGACATCAAGCTGGGAGGGAAAGAGCAACAGTTATTGATAATCACTCTGAAGCCAGGAGGGTCCAGAAGAGAGCCTTTAGGCAGGGGGACAGGGGCACCTTGGTGTCTGAGCTTCATAGTGCAATAGGTTTAAGGTGAAGGGAAGGGAAGGGAAGAAAAAAGGAAAGGAAAGGAAAGGAAAGGAAAGGAAAGGAAAGGAAAGGAAAGGAAAGGAAAGGAAAGGAAAGGAAAGGAAAGGAAAGGAAAGGAAAGGAAAGGAAAGGAAAGGAAAGGAAAGGAAAGGAAAGGAAAGGAAAGGAAAGGAAAAGGAAAGGAAAGGAAAGGGAAGGAAAGGGGAAAGGAAAGGAAAGGGGAAAGGAAAGGAAAGGAAAGAGGAAAGGAAAGGAAAAAGGAAAGGAAAAAGGAAAGGAAAGGAAAAAGAAAAGGAAAAAGGAAAGGAAAGGGGAAAGGAAAGGAAAGAGGAAAGGAAAGGAAAGAGGAAAGGAAAGGAAAGGAAAGGAAAGGAAAGGAAAGGAAAGGAAAGGAAAAGAAAGGAAAGGAAAGAAAGGAAAGGAAAGGAGGAAAGAGTAATACCCTAGCAGTACTGAGTGCCTGGCTGAAGTTAAGTACAGAAATTTATAGTATATCCAGTCAGAAGAGTGGCATAATATTCTCCACCTTCATTTAGCACACATGTGTAAAGAGTGAAGGCAGCAGATAATGAGAGTGATCCAGGGCACAATCAATGATATGATGAATGAGTAAAGGACTCAAGAGAGTTTAACACTGAGCTTGTTCAGGGGTCAAGATGGGAAAATGAAGAGAGATTGACTAGTTCTAGGGTGATGGGCTGAGAGAAAACTGAAGGGATAAGGGATTGGATGTCATGGTATGGATGTCAAGTAGGGTTTGGTATTGTAAGGCAGAGGGACTGATGGAATGCTAATGGATTGTGATCAGATGAAGGAAATCCAGAGTTTATGAACATGGAAGTGGAACATTAGTGGGTGATAGCAAGGTCACAGATATCACTATCTTTGTGTGTGGCTGAAGTGGAGTAGAAAAGTAGGTTATGAGGGAGTATCACTATGTATGTTGAAATTCCCTGTTGTGAGAGCAGGATTTGGGGAGGAAAGAAAGATTGTGAAACAGATAGTAAATTCATTGAGAAAGAATGGGGAGTGACCTGGAGGTCTGTAGACAACAGCTACCAGTATTTTTATTAGATAGTAAATGTGAACTATATGAACCACAGAAGGGGAGAAATTGTAGAGTTGATGGAGATAGAAGAACATGGAAGGAAGCAATGAGAAAGCAAGGAATATTCCAACATCCCACCTTGACTTGTGAGTCAAGGGAAATATATTGAATTCCTAACTATCCTTTATAACACAATTAAAAAAAAAAAACAATTTGAGTACCACCTTCTCTGAGAGGACTTACATACATATACACTCATATACATGCATTTACACATATATACATACTATACACACACACACACACTTATACATGTGTATATCTACCTTTGTGATAAAAATTGTCTAATGGGTCCCTTGATTAACTACCAATCATCACATCAATGACACAGAACTAGTTATCAGAAGGTTTTATTTATGCTCAGAATGCAGACTCATCTGCATAAGAAGTTGGAGCCCAGACAATCAGCTTCAGCAACCTTATACAGAATCTGGATTCTGTGGGATACACACCATGGACTTCTACAGAAAGTAAGCAGGGAAGATCAAGGTACACACTTCAAAAGGGGCAAGATGAGGATTCTCTACCAGGGAGGTTGGGGCACTCATTGATCAACACTAGACCTTAAAGTTCATGTTCCAAGCTTGATTGGGCAGTTGATGTAAGGAAGGCAGTGTCCTCTTCTTCTCATATAGCACCAAGATGTTGGAGAAATCCAGAAATTGCTTTCCACACTGTGTGTGTGGGGGGTACATACACCCATACATATATTCACTGATGCATATACACATATTGAGAAGTGTACACTTATAGAGAAAGCTATGTCTACACCGTTCAAATTTTCAAAGTACAAGAATTCTACTTTTCTCATAAACAAATTACCTCCTCAAGGTAATCAAATTAAAATGCAATATGAAACATGCATTTTTCAACATGGCTTATAGGGCAGCTAGGTGGTATAGTAGATAGAGTGCCATTCCTGGAGTCAATGTGTGATGTATGCATGTATTGTATGTATATGTGCATATATACATGTATGTGTATGCATGTGTATATATACATGTATGTATATGTATATGTGTGCAAGCATTATGGAAAGAAAATTCCTGGAGTCAGGAAGACGTAATTTCAAATCTGACCTTAGATACTTCCTAGCTGTGTGATCAAGGGCAAGTCATGTAATTCTGTTTACCTCAATTTCCTCACCTGCAAAATGAGCCAACCACTCCAGTATCTTTGCCAAGAAAACTTCAAATGGGGTCATGAAGAGTTGGGAATAACTGAAACTACCGAATCACAACAATGCCTGTGTGTATAAATGTATTTGGATATATACATGTATATGTATACACACATATGTTACCTTCTATTAATTTGTTCTTCCTAGCCTTCACCCATTGAGCAAATTAAAAAAAAAATTTGACAACCTCATTTACCAAAGAAAGCTCTTGCAGGACTGAATTCCACCAAGAACCTCTCCTAGGCTTTGTCATCCATCCCAGTGGCAAAGAAGCTTTGTACAGGATGGCCTAGTGGGAGGCCAGTGGTGTTGATCTGACCTGATGCTCTTAGTACCTGTTGATGAGACTAAGAAAGGCAAACATGCCTTGACCTGACTCCACCTGGCCTAATGTACTCTCTGCTTTCCTTAGTCCTTCACAGGGCTGGTCTGGGAGGGAAGATTGGGCATAGCCTTGTCTTCTTGTCTTTAATAATATTTTATGGGGTGGGAATAGGGCTTTGGGGCAGTTCATGTAATGGGAGCCCCTGGGGTGAGACTGACTCTCTCCTCATTGGTGGAGATCACCCTGCTCCTTCATCAAGGTGGAGGCTGAGGGAGTTAGTGAGAACAGGAAAGAAGAGAGATTTGGTCTCCTTGGACCCTTTGGGCTCTTCTAGCTTTCAGCTTTGAGAGAAAAGGTTTGCAATGGCACCCTTTCCTCAGGTCACATGAAGGGAGAAAGATTCTGGGAAGAAACCACCATGTCAAACATTGATCATGTCCTCATTTCCTGCTTGTTATACAAGGGACTTTAGGAATTTCCTTTTGGGTGAAATAGGGGACTCTTGGTTGAGCTGAGTTACCTTGCTCCCAATCAAGAAACCCTTCCATTGGTATTATCTGATATATACATATGTGTGAATATGTCTGTACCTCATATTCTGCTGTTGTTTCATTGTTTTTCAATGGTGTCTGACTTCATGATCCCTTTTGGGGTTTTCTGGGCAAAGATACTGGAGCAGTTTTCAGTTTTCTTCTAGAGCTCATTTTACAGATGACAAAACTGAGGCAGACGGGTTTAAGTGACTTGATCAGGGTCACACAGCTAGACTGACTGAAGCTAGGCTTAAACCCAGGAAGATGAGTCTCCTTGACTCCAGGCCTAACATTCTAATGACGGTACCACTGACATTTAGTGTAAAGGGCATTAAGCTTTGGTTTTAAAGTTGGGGTTATTCCTTTCCTCATTAAGAAGCAGAGTTCAAGAATTTAGTTTGAACCAAAAAATTACATGTTTTAGACTAACAATATTCAAGGGAGAATATGGATATAATTCCATCTCAATTTCCTGTCCCTTTGAGGACAGGGTGGCCATCTGCTGGTGTCAACCTCCTGTTCCTCCTCCTGGAAGGAATTAAAAGTCTTCCATGTGGGGAGATGCTAAAGATGTAGCAGTAAAATGCTAAAGATGTAGCTAAAGATGCTGTACAATATGTCTATGGCACATACATGACTCCCCATGATACATGTATCAAAAATGAGTGCCATCTTGTCCCGAGTGAAGTCCTGAAATGGAGGTGCTCTAGACAGCATGGAGGGGACTGTTTGGAGTTTCCTCCTATGAAATACAAGTTAGTTCTGCCAGAGTGAGATTTCTAGGGCTCTGGGGTTCAAAGAGCAGGGCCCTGGACCTAATACTCCTGGTAGCCAGCCCTTATGTTAGCCATTGAGCAGGGAGGTCACCATTCTATGCTCTTGTCCTGAAGGAGGAAGGCAAGCCTTCCCTTGGCTGCTAGGGAAGCCCAGACCACAGGATGAGAAAGGGAATGAATCTCATCAGGTCCCTGACTCTGCATGGGACAGACTGCTCTCTAGGTCTTGCTCTCTAGCGACCCCTGGTGGTTATGCACATGCAGAATATCTACAATGTGATTTTGTCAGGGAAGGCAAGTTTTGAGTACTGATACTGGGAATGAGAAAGCCTCATGCAGAAGGGAGACTAAGTCTCTTTGTCTCTTCATCTCCTCCTCCTGCTTCTCCGGCTTCCTTCAAGTCTCAAATCTGCCTCCTGAGGGGGCCTTTCCCCCATCTTCCTTCCTCCATTCCCTTGGAGATTACCTCTCATTTATACATTACATGGTTTGTTTATGAGTTTTGGCTTGTTGTCTCCCCCATTGGAATGGGAGCTCCATGAGGGCAGGGACCCTGTTTTTTCCTTCATTCACCTCCTTACCACTTAGGTCAGTGCCTGACATCTAATGCTGACTAACTCCTCTGGCAAGCGTTTCCTGATCCTTCTGGGCAGAAGGGATTTTGCTCTCCCTCCTAATTCCTGGAGGAAATTAGAAAAGTGTTTCCACAGTAATGAACCTGGACACGTGTGTTTTCACTTTGAGTCCCAACTCTGTTACTTGAGAGTCACAGAACCACAAGTTCAGCATCCTCATTTGTAAAGAGGCTATAATGAGACACCATCCATCTCACAGGATTATTATGGGAGGAACCCACAACATTCCCATTGCATTGTCTATTCCCACTGACTAGAGAGACAGAGGACCTGAGTTCAAATATCAGCTCAGTCACTTCTCTCTCAGCCTCAGTTTCCTCATGGTGCAGACACATCAGCTGATGCTATGCCTGTTTCTTCTATCCATTCATTCGTTTGTTCTTGTTATTTTTTGCATCTCCAGTGCCTCTACCCATTAAGAAAGCAAGCAATGATACCAATTATACATGTGAAGTCATGAAAGGTGTATTTCTGTATTAGCCATGCTGTAGAAAAAGCAAGGAAAATAAAGTACAAAGGTAAATATGCTTCAATCAACACTCAGAGTTCATTAGTTCTCTCTGGCAGTGAACAGAAGTTTCCATCATGAGTCCTTTGGACTTATTTTGGAATATTGTATGGATCAGAGAAGTTAAGTCATTCACAGTTGATCTGTGGTCCCTGGTGCTCCTCAGGTCCTCTGGACACAGACCTGAATCAGACTGCCAAGACATACACAAAGGATCCTCAAACCTGCTCACCTTGAATTCTTTGATAGCTAACTCATGTCCTCTAGCATATCTCCTCTTCTACTGTCTAGGGCCAAGCAGACCCAACACAACCATCTGAGCACCCAAGAGGGATGGCAGAGGCTCTCTGCAGTGTAATTCTTCTTAGTTGGCATCAGATAGATAAGACCAGGTCAACCATTCTTCATTCCTCTCTTGGCTCCACTTCTGACTCTCTGGGCTTCCATACCAGGATCCTGTTTAGGTATTTCCCCTGATTTTTGTCTCTTTTGTATGTTGTCCTCCCCCACTAAAATGGAAGGTCCTTGAGGGTAGGACCTGTTTTTCTCTTTGCAATTGTATTTGTCGTGTTAGCACAATGCCTGACCCATTGTAAGAGCCTAGAACATTCTTTCCCCAGTCTCCTGCAGATCTCAGAGCCAAGAACATGGCAGTTGTAGCTAGTGTACTGCCACAAAAGAATATTGCTGTGAAATGAGTAGTGGCAGTAAATAAAAATTTTCTGTTTTCTTGGAGATGGGAAAAACTTGATTTCTGTGTGGTTGCACTTTTATCCCTTTTTCACCTTGCACAGAGGAAGATGAGAGCTCTAGTTGCCTAAGTGATAATATGGGAATATGGTGGAAGGCAGAAGGATAGAGTGGACAGTTCCTTGGATTTTGAATTGAGAAGACTTAGATTCAAACCTGCATACCATTGCTTATACAAAAGCTGACCAAAAATTTCCAGGTTATATGACAAATGGAGGTTATCCCCTGGGAGTTCAAGGATGCCTCCCTTGTCTATCTCTATAAAGGTAAAGGAAATAGATTGTCCTGTGACAATCAGAGGGAGGGCCCTCTCTTAGTCATTGCTGGCAAGATTCTTGCCAGAGTCCTCCTTAATAGACCCATCCTTCACCTGAAAGATGGTCATCTACCAGAGAGCCAGCATGACTTCAGAAAGGGTGGAAGAACTTTTGATATGATATTTGCTGCCTGACAACTCCGGGGGAAATGCCAAGAGCAGAACAAAGGTGTGTACACAATGTTTGTAGATCTGACCAAGGCCTTTGACACTGTTATTTGTAAAGGCTTATGGAAAACTGTGTCAAAATTTGGTTGCTTTGAGAAGTTCATCAGCATTGTAAGTTAATTTCATCATAGCATGCTTTCCCAGGTTCTAGATAATGGACAATGCTATCATGCCTTCCCACTCACCGATGGAGTGAAACAAGGGTCTGGGCTTGCTCCCATGCTTTTTAGCCATGTTGTCAAATGCTTTCAGTAAAGATGAACATAGTATCAAGGTCAGCTCGGTACTGATGGTAAATTCTTCAATTTGAAAAGGCTACAAGCCAAGACCAAAGTAGAGGGAGTGTTGGTGCATTATTTTTTGTTTGCAGATGATTATACACTCAATGCAGCCTCTGAAGCTGAGATGCAACAATGTATGGATCAATTTTCTCCTGCTTGTGCTAATTTTGGCCTCATAATTAACACTAAAAAAACACAGATGTTCCATCAGCCACCACCACACATTTATATGTGGAACCATCAGTTACAGCAAATGGAGAAGTTTTGAATGCTGTGGATAAGTTCACTTACCTTGGCAATATACTTTCCAGGGATGTACATGTAGACTATGAGGTTGATACATGCATTGCCAGAGCTAGCTCAATGTTTGGGAGGCTCTGAAGGAAAGTATGGGAGAGAAGAGGTATTAGACTGACTACCAAACTGAAGGTCTACAGAGCCGTTGTGCTGACTTCATTGTAGTATGCCTGTGAAACCTGGACAGTCTGCCATGCCAGGAAATTGAATCACTTCCATTTGAACTGTCTTAGGAAGATTCTGAGATCACCTGATAGGATAAGGTACCAGACACTGAAGTCCTTTCTTCAACTAAAATGCTAAGCCTTCAAACTCTGCTGCAATGGGCTAGCCATGATGTTTGAATGCAAAATGTACACTTGCCAAAAATACTATTTTATGGAAAACTCACACAGGGCAGGTGATCAGGTGGTTGTTAGAAGAAGCAATACAAGGACATTCTCCAGGTCTCTCTCAAGAACTTTGGATTTGCTTGTGCAACATGAGAGACATTGGCATGGACAGTTCAGCATGGAGTGCCCACATCAGAAAAGGTGCTGTGCTCTATGGGCCAAGCATAATCAAAATAGCACAAAGCAAATGCGGCTTGCACAAATTTAGAGTATCCACCCCAAATATTCACACAGACTATTTGTGCCTGATCTATAGTACAGCATTCCAAGCTTTTCTGATCAACCACAGTCAGATACTTTGAAACTTGACTCTACTATAGCAATATCATTTTGATCCTCTTTGAGAAGGAAAGACACCAATCAAGTAGCCAGTAAAAAGTAACAAAAGCAGGAAGTAAGATTGCGAAAGGAGTCCTAGAAGCCCCTTACAGACTGTCTCATAGATAAAGGGAACATAAATGGTTCCTTGCAAACTGTCTCGTAAGTTAACTCAAGGTCACTCCTGAGACTATGTGTTAAATCAGGGAAAGCCGTCCAGACCTTGCCGTAAGGAAGGGTCTTGCTAGCTGCCAAAGTCTGTAAGCGTCGGAGAAGCTCTCAATATTCTCATTAAGACCATCAGAACAGCCAATGTTGGTGATAATTTTAGAAGATGTGCATATGTTGAATAAACTGAAAGTGGCACAGATAAGAGTTGGTCTATCCCCCACTGAAACTCTATAAAAATGAGGCCCCCAAACTCCTGCCCCTGAGTTCTTTTCCATCTCTGAAGGGTCCATGGAGCTAAAATGCTCCCAACTCCAATCCATGCTTATCTTATCTTAGCACCTTCTTCCCATTCTGTTCCCCATGCAGCTTCACTTCCTCTAGTAACCAATTCCTGTCCCCTGGTCATGTGGCCCTGTACCCCACTTCTCTACTCTTTGTCTCTGTACTTTCTGCTGTTTCCCTTGTACTGAGTAAATCTACCCCTGAGAGAGTCTTCCCAGACCTAGAGGCTCAAATGACTTCTGGGCAATTCCACCCCTTCGGCTCTCTGTCCTGCCCTCAGGGGTCAAACCGAACAAGTCTGATCCCTGAGATACACCTTCAGAGACTTGCAAATGGCTGACCTGGTTTCCCCTGAGGCTTTTCTTGTCTCCTTCCTTCAACTGTTCCTCGTAGGACTTAACCTAAATGCCTTTTACCACTGCAGTTAATTTCCTCTGGAGGATTTCCAGCCTCCACTTTGAAACCCAGATCCTATATTCCAAATGAGGTTAATATCAATATTAATTATTAATAATTATTATATGTAATAATTAATAATATCATTAATTATTATTATATGTAATAATTATTAATAATAGTAAAAATAATAGCATTTTCATGGCATTTTAAGGTTTGAAAAACACATTTTACTTATTGTTTCATTTTATCCTCACAACATCCCTGGGAAATAGCTGCCATTTATGTTCTCATTTCACAAATGAGAGGACAGAGGTAAGTACTTTGCTCAAGATCACACAGCTAGCAAGTATCTGAGGCAGAATTTGAACTCAGGTCTTCCTGACTCCAGGTCCAGTACTCTGTCCAGTGAGCTGCCTAGCTGTACACTTGTCACTTCTTTATATATGTAAACAAGGTTTGCCAATGCAATCTGACTGCCACTGCCCACTGTTAACCTATAGGGAGCGCACATTGCAGTCCAACTAAAATTCACAGAACTTTTTTCGGAGGATCTTCATCATCCTGTATTTGTACAGTTGATTTTTTGAACCAACATGTAAGACTTGACATTTATCCCTGATCTTATGGGATTTAGCCCTATGCTCAAGCTTGTCAAGACTTTTTTGGATCTTGACTGTCACCCAGTGTATTAACTCTCTTTCAGGTTTATACCATCTGCAAAGTTGATGAGCATACCATATATGACTTTACCCAAGTCATTGATTCTAAAATCAAATATCACACAGCCAAACACAGATCTCTAGAGCTGACACCTGGTAGCCATTTCCCCAGAAGATACAGAATCATAACCTTTGAGTCCACTGTCTAATTGTCACCATTTCTCTCCATTTTTCCCACAAAATTAGTATGAGATATTTTATCTACTGTTTTGCTAAATACCTAGGTTAATTATATGTACAAGATTCACTTGGTTTACCCAAGTAAATAACCCTGTCAAAAAAGAAAAGATAATTCAATTGGTCTAGAATGACCTTTGCTGGAGAATTGTTTCCCTTTCTATATGCTCACTCACCACCTCCTTAATATTATCCATCTTGGACTTTTGACTTCAGTTGATGTCAAGTTCACTGGCTTCTCATTTGCAGAATCCAGTCTCTTCCTGTTTTTGAAAATTGGGAGGAAAAAGAAAACTGGGACATTTTCCCTTTTCTGGTCCTGCAACATCTGTCTTTTCATTAATTCTACTGATAACTCAGCAAATACAACTCCCTGAATAATTCTACATACTTTATCTTATGCAATTAAAATACCGTTCTAAGAAAGGATCCATAGACTTCACCAGATGTAATTCTAGTGCCTTCATTCTGTTGATTATTTCTAACTTACCGGTCTATATCTTGTTTCTAGAGTTACAGCAGGTAAATGATACAGTGGATAGATCACTAGTCAGGAAGATCTGAGTTCAAATCCAGCCTTAGACACTTTACATTTGTGAGCATGGGTGAGTCATTTAACCTTGCTTGCCTCAGTTTCCTCATCTATACAATAAGTTGATGGAGAAAATGGCAAACTACTTCAGTATTTTTGCCAAGAAAGTCCAAGTGGGTTCATGAGGAGTTGGATACAACTGAACAACAACATATTACCACAATCCTGTGAGGAAGGTCCTATTATTATCTTCATTTTACAGATGAGAACATTGAGACTGAGAGAGTTTAATAAGTTACCCACTGTCACAAAGCTAGCTGTGCCTGGGGTCACAAATCTTGAGACAGAATTTGAACTCAGGTCGGTCAATTAGTGAACATTTGTATGGACCTGTGCTAAGGGCTGGTGATACAAAGAAAGGAAAAGAAAGTCCCTGGGATGGCGTTCAGACTCCGGGAACCTCCTTGAGCTCCCTCTGAATCTTCCCAGTTAATCTGACCGCTCATACTCCAATCTGTTGCCCTTGGCCTAGCCTGGCCTTCCGTTGTCTGTTACCTCTGGATTGCCCCACTGCTTCCCACCCAAATCCTCCATTGTCAGATATTTCCTGATTGCCTCCAGCTGTTTCCAACCCTTGACCAGTCACACCTCCTTGGACTACTCCTCAAGACCCTCCCTAAACCCCTCCTCGCACCATCCTAGACTACCAGACCACCCCCAGATCCCTCCTACAGTCTTTTCTGTATTTAAGTTCCATCTTGCCTCTGTATGGGATAAAAGACTCTAACTCAAAATTTTAAATAAATGAAGAAGCTTCTTGATAAGAACAGAAAATAATTTAATACAATTCTTGCGAGAAAGGGGCATCCCTCCACTAGGATGGGGCTTTAATCTGGTGGAAGGAGGCAATTTACAGAAATTGAAGCATAATTTTATACCTTAACACGGAGAATCCTACCTCCCCACTATCCCACCTCTCCATTGACTGGGAGGCGGGCTTTCAATCTAAGTGCCAAAAAACTAGACAACCACAGAAACCTGTCCCAACACAATTACCTCATTTAATACCTAACTTAACTGCTGATGTGGCTTTAGAAAGGAGGCGAGGGGGAGGAGGGGGAGCTGGTAGTGTTGATGTGGCAAATGTATAACGAACAAAGGGAAGATTTGGGTAACTTCCAAGTTTTGGCTACAGTCCGCAGCACTTTCACAAAGAAAACTGGTAGTTGGTAAGAGGGTGGGGGTGGCAACTGACTGTCCACAGGCCCTGGATACTTGAAACTCAGGTCTTTTGGAGGCCTTATGGAAAGAAATTTTATTTAGAAAATACAATATTTCCCATATTTTTATTATGGAAATCTTCACAATCTCCTCATCTCACTCACCTCTATGAAAGCACTCAGGTTTAATCGAGCACAGATTCTGTCTAGCTGAGATACTATCTGGTTCGCTTGTCAATACAAGCGTTACAAATGCCTAGGTTTCTTAAGAGTCAACCCAATATGGCAAAATCTTTAATAAACTTTGTTTTTCTTTGGCTTTAAGAAGACTTGAGTTGAATTCATTTGAGCAGGACCTGGTGTGTCAGTATTTTGGGGTCCCCCAGCACCCCTAAACCTCCCTGTGGTCTAGTGGTTAGGATTCGGTGCTCTCACTGCCTTAACCTGGGTTCATTTCTTGGTCAGGGAATGTTGAGGTTGCTCACCAATGAGAGTTTTTGTTACCAAATATGGAAGTTAAGGAAAGAATAGCAATAAGGGGTGGTGAGGGGGAAGGGTACACCGGGTTATGTGACTGGAAGTTTGGTGGTTCTCCTCCATCCTGGAGCATTTTATTTGCCTAAGGGGGATACTTAGTTATTTGAGCTTTGGCAGGGAGGGTGGGGGTTGTGGGGAATTAATTCATGCCTGAGAGGTCTTCACTTAACCTGATTTCACTCAATCCCTCCTCTTATTTTTGTCCCTCTGAAGACCCCTCACACCACTCTCAGAAGGCTGTCTCTGCTAACATCCTCCCTATCTTCTTCTCCACTATCTTTGTTTGGTGCCCAGCCTTGGCTCTTTTTAGGACCATGAACGTAACCAACCCTTCAGCTTTAGTTTCTGGTCTAATCATCTTTGAATGGAAACCTCGTTCTAGTCTGGTTAGTTGTATCATGCAAGGGAGACAAATTGGGAGGAGTGTAACTCCACTGATGGCAATGAGCCCAAACCATAATAGCTGTTTCCACCAGCTTTCTCCGAACCAGGACCACCAAGAAGTGTTAAATGGTGATGTCCGAGTCTGAACCAGAATACGAGCTTGTTTTCTAATATTCTTAGTGATTTCTTTTACTGCTTTTCCATTGTCATTTATTTTTATACAAGTAGAGAGATTTAGCTTTCTACAAACTCCTTTTTTTCCAGTATTAAAATTTCTGTTTCCACACCTAAATCCAATAAATACCTCCTCATATTTTTTCCCCTATGAATTCTTTCCTTCATCTATCTCCCCTTTATATGAATATGGGTAGGGGGCAAAGTTGACCAATGCATTGACAAATTACAAGGAAGCAATCCCCTTGTTATAAGTACAGATACAGAGATTCAAAATACAAAGGTAGATCGTGAAGTATCCGTTCAGAGATTCCATCTCATACAGCAGATCTGGGGAGGGACATTATCTGATGCAGTTTTCTGGTCTGGATGCTCGTTCAAGCTGTCTTCAGCACAGCATCTCTGCATCTTCTTCCCTTTATTTTCTTGTAGAAATCCAGATGTCCACACCTACAAAACTGACCTTAATACCATTTTAGATGACCATTCCTAAGCTTTATACACTTATCACTCTTACAAAATCAGAATTGGAACTTTGGCCAATTGTCATGTTTAAGAAGTTCACATTAGAACCCAGTTTTTACATCTTACATTAATTCACTATTCATTTTCCCCATCAGGAGGATGAGATTTCACTAAGGCGTCAATAACAGGCTTACAGTACTTACATAAATACAATAAATAATCATTTTTAACACAGTACATATCACATCATAAAACAATTCCAACTTTTGGTCATGTGATGCTTCTTTTAAAGCATTTACAATATAGACCACAAGTCATTCTTTTTTTAATATTAACCAACTGAGACAAAATAATAACTATGTATGCTAACTTCACAAGCCCTTGACCCGATTGTCTCCACACTATTACTAAGAATTAAAGGACCCTTAACATATTGTTGGTCTAAAGTCCTAAGCCTAATAGCTTAATTTTAGACTTAACCTCAGATGCTCTCCTACCAACAATATATTAATAGATCTGGTATGAAGCTTACAAAACTTTCGATTATAGGGAAATTTCCACTAAGAGTAGGGACATTTCAGGGAAACATCTCCCTAACTTTGTGTCAGTTCCAGGTAGGAATAGATTGTCAACTGGCATTCAGCCAGATTTAAAGTCTGCCAGGTGTCAATGGGGAAACTGAGTCAGGAGAATCCAACCTCAGCCCAGGCTGAACAGCTGCTCTCCCAGCCTTCCCACAAGATCACTCTTTTGCAGTTCATACTAGCCCCTCACACCAGCATCTCACAGGCCTGCTGACAAGATGGATCAGTGGCTCAGACTGCCTTTCTTGCTGTCCGTACATGGAGTTAGAAGAATAGTCAATAGAAGTTAATACTCCCATAAAATCTTAAAATCCAATAATAGGTTTCAGATATGACTATAATTTCACATTGACTAAAGAACATCTTTTGAAGCAAATCTTAAGTATCTTGCGTGCCTTTCTACACTTGTTCTAGCTCCTGATTAAATAACAATCTTAAAATCAAATTTACCATTAATACCTTAAGTTATTGCTCTAATAGATTTACTTCTGTTTCCCCAAACTACTCTGTCCCTTTCTAACCCTGAACCCTGCACAATCTAAAAGACTGTTACATATATGATAAATTAAAACACTAACTTCAACTTATGTTCATGAAATGAATTCAAATCAAAACAGAAACATTTAACTTTTCCATCAATATAAAACATTACCAGAGGTTACCTGCCTCTGAGAAACTTAAACTGAAATTCTTTTCTCCAAACTAAAGATATCTCTGATTTAGTCTCAGTAAGTTGATTCATTAAATAGTATTTACCCAACTGGTCTTTGTAACAAGTAAAGACTTTATTCCAAGTTGGGACCTTTGTCCATTACCCCCAAAGAGTTTTAGTCTCTTTGTCTAAAAGACAAACAAAAAACCTCACCTCGTGCCAAGTGAACTGGCTGTCTAGAGGACCATAGAGGCATATCACTATGCCCTATTAATCCAATTCTCCAGGTTACTGGCCACTCTTATCAAGACCATGCCTGAAACCCCAAGACCACCTGAGGTCTCCCTGGACTCCTTCCTCAGTCTCTCTGTAGATGATACAATTACAGTTAACTTTAAGTCCTAATCTTGTTCTATGAACAATGATACAACATCACATTTATAGTTGCATAGGTTGTAAATACAATAAGATAACAGAGTTGACAAAGTTTCAATTGAAATTATGACCCAAGATGTCTCTGTTTTCTTTACCATTAACATGTACACAAAATATTAAGATATGGAAAAAAATCCCATTATTCAAGATAGTGTCTAGGGTTAAGGATCTCCTAAGGAATGCTAAGTCAGCCCCATCTGGCTTTGTTGACACAGGAAGAGATATTCTCTGAGTTTACTTCAGAGAACCAAGAGACTATTAGGTCCAGGCTCTTCTTCAAGCTCTGGCCCTTATTAAAGTGCAAAATTTATATTAAATGGTTATCAGGTCCAATTAGATATCATCTCCATTTTGTAGCTAGACTCAGAAATAGTCAAGTGAAAAAACATTCCTTTTTAAAGGAACACAATGGGAAAACTGAGACAGAGGGATTCCATCCCAGGCTGAGGACAGGATTGTCCCCTGAGGACTGTACATTAGAAAGTACATTTCACTAATCAAAAATTTTACCAGGACTCAAATCTTAAATTTTAAATTTATCCTAAGAACAAATCACTAGAGATTATTTATCACGTAAACAAACTCCTGGTTTAGGAACTTCATATAAAGTTTAC
This sequence comes from Bettongia penicillata ogilbyi, assembly GCA_023548195.1. Classification (NCBI taxonomy): domain Eukaryota; kingdom Metazoa; phylum Chordata; class Mammalia; order Diprotodontia; family Potoroidae; genus Bettongia; species Bettongia penicillata. Next base: position 11,884,982 of record JAJHZJ010000257.1, read on the forward strand.
ACTTTACATAGAGATTACAACTTTAACGAAGTGAAGGGCCACATCACTTAGGTGACCATTTTAAACTCTCCAAATCTTAGCTGCCCCTGGGTGGGGATGGGGTCACTCCTCTCCTTCGACAATAGAAAGAGTTAACATATACCCCTCTAAGCTTCTCCAGTTCAGATTAGATCTTAAGAAGTCCTTCTGTAATGACTGAACTTCAAAAGGAAAGGGGTATGGGACCAGGAGGTTTTTTTGTCTTAAAATTATCACAGAGTTTCCTGGTCTCCATTATCTTGTCCCTTATCTTCCAACCCCCTCATAAAACCTGAAGTTATTATAACAAATTAGCTTACAAATATAAGGCCTTTCAAAAATCATACAAAAGATTTTACAAAACATTTCTTCATACAAAAAATATTTTCCTCTTTTAAGAACAATTTACAATTTATCACAAAACCCTCATAAACCTACTTGGCAAAAATTACAAGATCTAAAACCCAAGATCTTTTCGCATTTGGCCATAAGCTTCCTTTTACATACTTTTGTAAATGCTTGATTCATGGCAAAAACAATTTTAGTTAAAACTTTCTTCTTAACAGCAGAAATAAACTTTTAACATACTTAATGCATCCTTAGATGGAACAGGTTTGAAAATCTATGAAATGTATGTTTTTTCCAAGGATTCTCATTTTCTCAATAGGAATTCTACAACACAGAAACTCTTACACATAAGTCTTTTTTTTACATGATTTTTTTCTGTCTTCTTAAAATACTTCCTCACATCCTCACAACTTACAGAAACCATCGGAAACTGACCCATCCAGAACTATTCAGATCTTATCTGCCTTTCATATTTGCAATCAACACCCTTATTCATCTTTCCAACTCTCACAATCCCATTACTCAGATTATCCAGTTCCTCCACATCGTAACCATAACTGCACTGGATTCTCATTCTAGCTTAAACAAAGCAAAAGTTAATTCTACCATTATATAGCAAATATCAGCTTATTTATAATCAAATATAAGTTCAAATTATCAAATTTCTATCACCTTTTTAAAAGTCTTGCCCAATGACAAGTAGATGCCCTGTGTGTAGAAAATGCTTCATTCAGGGCTTCAGAGCCAACGCTACTAGTGTTGATATGACCAGAGAGCAGACAGTGACTGTTGGTAAGTCTACCATTGGAGATTTTTCTCTGCTGCTTTCTAGGGGAAATTTCATGTGTGGGATACAGCAGCCCTTACTCAAATTAAACTCAGAGGCTTCTCCAGGTAGAAGGCAAAAAGGAGTTTATTACAATCTCATGAGAAGAGGCACATCCCGTGTGACCATGGGTGGTATCAGCAAGGGAGTGTACCTGAGCAGAGTGGAATACAACCTTATATAGTCCCTAACACAAAAGCCCACTAGCCTCTCTTCCCATTGGCTGGGAATCCTGGTGTACAGTCTAAGTGCAGAAATCTACCCCAGAGACAAAGAACACAAAGAACACAGAAAGGATCGTTGCTCACCAATGAGAGTTTTTTGTTACTAAATATGGAACTTAAGGAAAAGTGCTGATGTGGCATGAAGGGGAAGTAAAGGGGGGGTGGTACACCAGGTCATGTGACTGGAACTTTGGTGGTTTTCCTCCATCCTGGAGCATTTTGTTTGCCTAAGGGGAATACTTAGTTATTTGAGCTTTGGCAGCAAGGGTAGGGATTTTGGGGAAATTCATGCCTGATTTCACTCATTTCATATTCTTTCTTTTCTTCCTTCCTTCCCTTCTTTTCTTTCTTCTTTCTCTTTTTCTTTTTCCTTCTTTATTTCCTTCTTTCTTTCCTCCTTTCTCTCTTTCTTTCTTTCTCTCTCTCTCTTTCTCTCCCTCTCTCTTTCTCTCTTTCTTTCTTTCTTTCTTTCTCTCTTTCTTTCTCTCTTTCTTTCTCTCTTTCTTTCTTTCTTTCTCTCTTCTCTCTCTCTTTCTCTCTCTTTCTTTCTCTCTCTCTTTCTTTCTTTCTTTCTTTCTTTCTTTCTTTCTTCTTCTTTCTTTCTTCTCTCTCTCTCTCTCTCTCTCTCTCTCTCTCTCTCTCTCTCTCTCTCTCTCTCTCTCTCTCTCTCTCTCTCTCCCTGCCTTCCTTTCTTTTTTTTTTCCTTTCCCTCTGTCCACATAGGATATTTCATTCTCATCTTTGGGTGCTCTGCCCAAAGGGAATGTAAATCCCAGTTCTGTTGTTTTACTTTTTTCTTTCTTAAAAAAAATGAACCTTAACCTCAAATCACTTCTGGCTGTCATTGATTGGCCATCAATAGGTCCCAGGTCAAGCCCTATTTGGTCATTATTTGGGCCCTGATTGGCTCAGAATGAATGTAAATAGCAATTGATTCTGTTTTGGCTAGAAACCTTGAGGATCTTTGCCTCCTGAATGATTTTTTGGATAGGTAAAGGGGTCATTCTCTGCCTCATTTCTTATTAAGCCTTACTCACTGAATGGGCATTGCCTGAGTCAAACTGAGTCCTATTAAAGACCTTAGCTTGAAAAGCCCAAGGTCTCCCACTGCATGCTGGCCTATTTCCAGTCATCCTGATCTATATCTGATCAGATGGCTCCACAGGAGAAAATGAGGCTGGTGACTGCACAGCCCTGAATCACTTAAATCCAATTCACTTGCATGTCCGTCACTTCCCTGATGTCATATCCACTCTCCTTATTTGCCTGCCAGAATCCACTGTCTCTGTTTTCATCAGTCCTCACAGGGCTGAATTAAGAGGGATGACCAGGCAGAGCCTTCTCATCTGCCTCCGCCCCTTCCCCCCCCCCCCCATATCATCCCTCCTAGCATAGGCTAAAGTTTAGAACTTTTACCATCTTTAACAGTGCTTTTGTGGAGTGGGGGTGGGGTGAGATAGAGTGCTGGTGATTTTTGGAACTGGGTAAAAAAAAAAGGTAGCCATCTTGTCCATGTCCATTATATGCATATGGGAGATTGAGTATGGAGAGAGAAATCCTGGAATGGAGGCGGTCTTGACAGCATGTTAGGAGTCTAGCTGTGGTCCTAGTAATCCGCATACCTAGTGGCCACTCATGGTGGGAGGCCACCATTCTATCTTTTTTGGCCTAAAAGGGAAGGCATAACTTAGGTTGGCTGCTGGGGAAGCCCAGTCCACAAGGGAGGGAGAGTGGATGGTATGAGCATGTTCCCTAGGATCCTGGTTTAGTGTGGGACTGACTGCTCAGGAGGTCTTACTCTTCAGAGCCCCCTGGTGGTTAAAATAAATACAATGTGATTTTTGGCAGGAAAGGCGGTACTGGTAGATTTCGGGTTTGGGAAGGGTTCATATAGAAGGTAACACTTAAACTAAGTCTTAAAGGAAATGGGGATTCTAAAAGGTCAAAGTAAAATCAAGTGCATTCTAGGCATGGGGAACAGCCTGTGCAAAGGTATAGAGGTGGGGTATCCTATGTATAGAACAGTAGAACATCTCATTTGGATAGAATACAGAATGCATGAGAGGAGTAACATATAATAAGGGTGGAAGAGAGTGGGTCATGAAGGACTTTAAAAGTTACACCGAGAGGCTTGTGTTTGATTTTAGGGGTATTAGGCAACCACTGGAATTAATTGAGGAAGGCAGTAACACCAGCCTATGTTTAGGAAAATTTCTTGTGAAAGATGAATTGGAGAATGGGAAACTGTAGGAAAGGAAACTGATTGAGAGACCATTGAAATGCTTGAGAGAAGTTGGTTGGCTATTGTCCTTTGTTCTTGAAGAGGTCCAAAATGACATCACTATGCTAGAGTCAAGTTTCAGTGTGGCTGACTGTGGCTGATCAAATGAGTACGAACTCAGAATGCTCTACCACACACTGGGCACTGTTAGTACGTGTGAACATTTGGGGTGGATTCTCTAAATCTGTGCATTCTATGCTTCCTTTGAGCTTTTCCAATCCTGCTTTGCTCATAGAGCACAGCACCCTTTCTGATGTGGGCACACGATGCTGAGTGGTTCTGTGCTAATGTCTCCCATGTCACACTATCAGTTCCAAAGTTCTTGAGAGATACCTTGTATCGTTTATTCTGACCACCATGTGATCACCTGTTCCATGCGAGCTCTCTATAAAATAGTCATTTTGGCAAGTGCACACTTCTGCATTTGAACATGGCCAGCCACTCAAAGTTATGCTCTCTGAAGCAGAGTTTGAATGCTTGACAGTTTAGTTCAAGAAGGACCTCAGCATCTGGTACCTTATCCTGCCAGGTGATCTTCAGAATGTTCCTAAGACAATTGAAATGAAAGTGGTTCAGTTTCCTGGCATGGCACTGGTATACTGTCCAGATTTCACAGGCATAGAACAATGAGGTCAGCACGATGGCTCTGTAGACCTTCAGTTTGGTAATCAGCTTAATACCTCTTCTCTCCCATACTTTCCTTCAGAACCTTCCAACCACTGAGCTAGCTCTGGCAACGTGTGCATCCACCTCATTGTCAATGTGTACATCCCTAGAAAGGATACTGCCAAGGTACATGAACTTATCCACAGAATTCAAAGCTTCTCCATTTGTTGTAACCAATGATTCCACATATGAATGTGTGGTGGTGGCTGATGGAGCACCTATGTTTTCTTGGTTTCTTGGATTCTTCACAATCATCTGCAAACAAAAAAAATCATGCACCAACCCTCCCTCCACTTTGGTCTTGGCTTGTAGCCTTTTCAAATTGAAGAATTTATCATCAGTGTGGTGGGTGACCTTGACGCCGTGTTCATCCTCACTGAAGGCTTTTGACAACATGGCTGAAAACATAAAGTTAAAAAGCATGGAAGCAAGCACATAGCCTTGTTCCACTCCATTGGTGACTAGGAGAGTGGGAGAGTATTTTCCATTATCCATACTGGGCAAGTATGCTGTTGTAAGGTTGATGAACTTCTGATGAACTTCTCCAGGCAACCAAATTTTGACACAATTTTCCATAAACCCTTAAGACTAACAGTGTCAAATGCCTTGGTCAGATCTACAGACGTTGTATATAGACCTCTGTTATGCTCCTGGCATTTCTCCTGGAGGTGTCAGGCAGCAAACACTGTATCAAACCACTCCTCCACCCTTTCTGAAGCCACACTAGGTCTCAGGTAGATGACTACTTTTCAGGTGAAGGATCAGCCTATTAAGGAAGACTCTGGCAAGAATCTTGCCCCCATAGGGGCATCCTTGAACTTCTGGGGAATAACCTCTTCTTACCATATAACCCAGAAAATTTCAGTCAGTTTTTATATGAGCAATGGACCCCCACACCTTGTAAATCTCATCTGTAATAGAATCAGCAACAAGTATTTTGCCACAAGAAAGAAACTTAATTCAAAACCTCTTCTTACTTCAATGTTAGGTAAATGGTCTTGAAGTTTGTGAGTTTTCTGACCCAGATGAGCAAATGCAGTGCTGTACACCAAATGTCTGAAAGCTGCCCACTCCTTTTCTGCTCCACTGTTGCCAACCCTGTATTGGCTCAACTTTTCCTCCAAGTTAACAACAAACTGTTCCCCCTCAGAGAAGTGCTCTAATTCATTCTTCTGGTAGGCATTTTGCTTGGGGCAGCTGCTTCAATGTGAATATTTAGCTTGGAGAAGATAAGTCTGTGATCAGTCCATCACTCTGTCCCACACATTACCTTCATCACTCTCACATCATGTCTGTCTCTTCTCCTTACAATCCCATAGTCTATTGAATGCCAATATTGACTGCAAGGGTGCACCCATGAAGCTTTATTGTATTTAGGTAAATGGAAGACAGCGCTGGTGACGAGATCATGAGATGCACAAGTCTTCAGTAGTAAGTGACCATTGCTGTTACTGCTTCCAGCTTCATTCCTCCCAAGGACTCCCTGCCATGTCTGGTAGTCTGAGCATTAAAGTCACCCCAAATTAGGAGCTTGTCCTTTTTTGGCACACTGATGATGAGGGTCTCCAGGTCTTCATAAAATTTCTCTTTGACTTCACCAGGGTTAGTCATGGTGGGAGCATAGGCACTAATGATGGTGGTGTGACATTTTCCTGCAAGTGGCAATCGCATTGTCATGAACCTGTCATTCACTCCTTTTGGCAGGCATACCAGTTTGTTTACTAATTTAGGTTTGATTGCTAAACCTATGCCAGCTTCACAGCACTCCCCTTCACTGTAGCCACTCCAGAAAAATGTGTATCCAGCTCCAACTTCAGTAAGCTGGCCTTCATTTGCCAGCCTTATTTCAGTGAGGGCTGTTATTTGGATGTGATACCTGTTGAGTTCTCTTTGTCTTTCAGGTCCACTGGATTTTTTGTTGTCTATAAGTATACACACATTCCATATACCAATGGTAAGTAGAATCAACTTTGCAGAAGATATATCTGTACATTTTTTGTATTCGACCACAGGGTAGGATCCCCACCCACTGCAGTAAGCAGGTCAGGGTTCAGTAAACAGACAATTTTTAGGGCATCTTTTGTAGCCCCTTTCTCACACCAGGAGGTGAGCAATGTGATCCTTAAAAGTTGCGTAGACACCAAGGGGGGCTCCTGAATCCACCACTGCTTCGGTGAAAAGAAGACCCTGTGGCCTGGGCTGCCTGTGTACAGGGTTGTGACTATAGCTCCCAGTGTGTCTGTACCTGCTGCTTCATCACTTGCCTGTCATCTTTGAAACAGGTAAAAATGGTTGAATGGTATGGGTGATGTCTTTTGACATATGTATAAATTGAATTTAAATGAGACAGAGTTGCACGAAGTCACCAGCCTCACTCTTTCTTCCAGAAACATCAGAGTCTAGTGGAAGGACAGTGTCAAGATGACTGATGATGGTTCAGGACGCAGTGAATGACCTTGTCATCTTCCAACCAAGCTCTAAGCACTCCAGAGCACCTGCTTCAGCTGCCTTCATGGGTATTGGAACAAATTGTTCTCATCCTCCCATTCCACCAGGGGAAGTCTTCACATGCTTGGGGTAGACATGCCCCTACTCATCAACAGGTTGGAAATCTCTTGGTTACTCTCAAGCTGGTTAGCCCATCTGTTGAAACACTGTACTGGTGTGTGAATGCTGCAGCTTCTTGGAGCCACAGATCAGAGTTAGGTAGATCAGGTGGATGCCAAAGGTGGAAAGCAGCCCTCACAACAGAGGTACTAGTGTTCCCTGAATACAATGTACACCCCAAAGAGAGATGGGATACACAACCAGGGTAGCAGTTATGTGAGTAGAGAGGAAGAGATGGGTAACGTGTTATGGAACACAAAGATTTGGTAAGTGAGTTCACTGAGGCAACACTGAAGTCATGAGTCTGGATGTAGTGAAGCTGTCCCTACATGTAGCATGAAGGTGTCATGTGGCTCAAAGGGAGGTATAATGGGCATCTCTAGCCTCTCCTTCCCCACCCTCTTCTTCAAGGGAGATATTCTTCCAGGAGGGGAAGCAGGAGGTTGGGACCAGAATCTTGGCCACTCCATTCTCCTCCTCAAAGAGAGGGGGTATTGGACTAGAATTACATTGACATACTCCCTTAAATAGTATTAGTTTAAAGGGTATGTTCTTCAGGTTCAAGTAAAACTTCTGATCACTGTTCTTTAATGTGGAAAGGAGGATGCAAGTTTTATATTCAAGACTTGTCTCCCTTTCCACTAAATGCCATTTGTACAGTGAACACACATGGCAAATAGCAAATAGACCCAGTTATCCAAGTCAAGTCAAATAGAAATCAGAGAAGGTATGAGATGATTCTAGATGATATTGTCTAGGTGATTCTAGACAATGCAGAGGGAATGGATTCTCCCATTAGGAGCACTCAGCTCAAACAAAAGAAAGTGACAAATCTCATCCAAGAGGAAATTATTTAATTCTATAGTATTTACAGATAAGGAAATGATTAAAAGCTGTCATTCTTCTATAGGTTGGCTTATTCCCAAGACCTTTCTCTCTTTTTAGGGACCTGAAGAGAGGTCAGAATCGCATTTTTTCTCTCTAGAAACTGCAAGTTAGAAAACCATGCTCTCTAGCTCTCAACAACTCCCATCAGGAAGGTATGGAGCATTGAGGAATCAATCTCCAGCAAGGAGGATAGTCTTATTTAAGTGTCCTTTGACATTGGCTACATTCTCTACTCTCTCTGGGTAAAACCTCATCAGCTCTCATGGATTTAGCTAGCATCTCTGTGCAGAGGTCTCCCAGACTTATATAGGATGTCCCAAAAGTTTTAGTGCAGATTTGAAAAATCATCTTTTGCTCTTTTTTTCTTAAGCTCATGAGATTACTCTAAGGGCAAGGAGAATTTGTAGCACAGGTATGAGTAGAGAACTCATGGGAAAAATAAATCGTGATCTAGACAAGGGGCTCATTTGATTCTAGTCAACTCTGCCAATACTTGGAGGCACAATTTTACCTACTTGTTTTATTTATAATTTGTTTTGTCTTGGGATGCTAATGATTCTGAATGAGCAAAATTTTTGTGCCTCATTTCAAAACATGCGCTAATTTATCTTTTCCATCAGCAATATATGTTAAAAGGAACATTAAAAGCCAGAATGCATGTAACTGTACAGTTTTTACAAAGGTTGGGTGGGTGGGGTAGGGCATCGATGAGAGCTAAATACATCTAAACAGCATATAGGTGACTGCACTACTGAAGCATTGGTAACTAGATGGATAACTGATCTAATTAGAGACTAAACAAGTAGTTAGCTAAATATTTAACATCTAGCTCTTGTTTAGACCATTCCTTTTGGGGAAAAATAAGCCTGATGTTCACATTGGAAATATATCTTAAGATCAAATATTCTGCTAGCTCTCCCTCTCCCTCCATCTTGTCCAGCTGCATCAAGCATCCAGCTCCAATGTGAGCCCAAGTTGGTGACCTCTTCCCATTTACCAGGGCAGACAGTAAACTTCCCACCAGGTCTCAGGATTTGAGTAAAATCTACTCCAATTAAACAAGTATTGTTTAAGAAATTGAAACAGTGGGATGCAAATGATATTCAGTTGCAAGGCTAAAACCAGTGCTGTTGGAATCGGATGGCGAGGTCAGTTTACCGAAGCATCACACATCACGTGCTTTCTGAGAAACAGAACCTCCAAATTCTATTCCATACAGCAGTGGGCAGCTGGGAGCCTCCAGCCCTGTGACCCACTGCGAAGTTATTCCTTGTCCACTTTGATTTCCCACCACCAGTTTTTTTCATCTATAACACAAGGGCAGTAATGCCTTCTGTACCCATCTCACAGGGTAGTCGTGAGACTTGATGGAAACAATGCATGCAAAGCACATTGCCAACTTCAAAGAGAGAGAGGAATGTCAGTTCTGACTTCTGTTACTGTCATGGTGATTGAAGAAGGACAGGCCATGGACCGTCATGGAGGACCCTCTTATGTAAGCTGCTAAAGTTTAAAAGTTCACTAAGATTTTGGGGACACCAAAAATGTAAATGTTATTGTTGCCCTGTATACTTGGTTGATTTCTTTACCAAAGGGACTTCTCATGGTTAGTCCACTTATTGCCAGCAGAGGGCACCAGGAGATCATGCAATGCCATCGCTGCCCCACAATTCAGCTACATTATAGATGGTCATTACTGGGAAAGAAAAGGGGAGGGAATACGCATTTATATGGTGGCTACTATGCAGCAGACATTGTGCTAAATGCTTTCACAAATAATGTCATCTCAGACTCACAAAAGTCCCATGAGGTAGATGCTGTTACCATTCTTATTTTACATTTTGAGGAAACTGAGGCACACAGGTTAAGTAAACTAGCCTAGGTTCACCCTGCTAGTGTCTAATTTCAGATTTGAACTCAGATCTTCCTGATTCTAGGCCCAGGGCTCTGGGTACTATGGCACCACCTATCCATGACCAAGTCTAAGCTAGTCCAACTAACCTGGCACTCAGTTGTCCTGAGTGTCAGAGGCAAAGAGTGACAGGGTCCCTCCAATGCCCTCCTTTTTTCCTGCTTGCTGTCCAGCCAAGCTCTACTTCTCCTTTCATGGTCCAGACCAAGTTCCATCATCTCTAGGAGGTCTTTCTTTTTTTTTTTTATACTTGCCCATTAGTTTTTTTTTTAATAAAAATTTATTTATTTAACTTTTTACATTCATTTTCACAAAATTTTGGGTTCCAAATTTCTCCCCTTTAATCCCCTCCCCCCACCCCAATACACTGAGCAATCTAATTTTCCCTATCTCCAATCTGCCCTCTCTTCTATCATCCCTCCCTTGTCTTGTCCCCATCTTCTCTTTTGTCCTGTAGGGCCAGATGACTTTCTATTCCTCATTGACTGTATTTCTTATTTCCTAGTAGCAAGAACAATACTAAACAGTTGTTCCTAAAACTTTGAGTTCCAAATTCTCCCCATCCCTCCCTCCCCACCCATTCCCTTTGGGAAGGCAGGCAATTCAATATAGGCCATGTCTGTGTAGTTTTGCAAATGACTTCCCTGATAGTCGTGTTGTGTAAAGACTTACTGAATTACCCTCCATCCTATCCTGCCCCTCATTGTTTCTCTTCTGTCTTTTGACCCTGTCCCTCCCCAAGAGTGTTGACTTCAAATTGCTCCCTCCTCCCATTGCCCTCCCTTCCATCATCCCTCCCACCCTGCTTATCTCCTCCCCCACTTTCCTGTATTGTAAGATAGGTTTTCATGCCAAAATGAGTGTGCATTTTACTCCTTCCTTTAGTCAAATGTGATGAGGGTAAACTTCTAGGAGGTCTTTCTTGATGGTTGCAATCTGTACCATCTATCCCTTCTGAAATGTCCTGCTGCCCTTGGGGTCTGAACCACACAACCTAGCCCTTTTTTGTTCTCTAGTGGATAGGGGATGGACTTGGAATCAGAAAGAACAGTCAAATTCTGCCTCAAATACTAACTGTGGGACCATGGGCACTCTGACTGCTCTGAACCTTAGTTTCCCCATTTGTAAAATCAGGTAATTGCTCTCCATGGCTTTTAAAGTCCCTTCAATCTTATCATTCCTCCTTCCCCCCACATATGGTATGAACTACTTAGAGGTAGGGTCTATGTCTTATTTCTCCTTCAGTTACCACAATAGTTATAGGAATAATATAGGTGACCTTCCCAGAGCCCTTTAAAGTTGGCAATATACTTGGCACACATTATTTCCTTTGAAACTCAGGACTATCCTGTGGGTGGTAGATACTAGAGTTAAACTGAGGCTCAGAAAGATGAACTGAATTTCCCTGGTTTTCCTGGCTAGTAAGTGTCTGGGGTGGAGTTCAAACACAGGTCTTTCTGTGTCTGCCACATTCCGTATTCTGCCCACTCTGGCACATAACCTCTTGTCCAGAGATCTTTAACTTCTTTTGTGATCTGGCCTCTGTGGGTCTTCAGACCCCTTCTCAGGAGAATGTTTTTAAATGCATAGAAAGAGACATAACAGCAAAGCTGTACAATGATCAACTGTTAACAACTTAGTTCTCAGCAATACAATGATCCCAGACAATTCCCAAGGACTCATGGTGAAAAATTGCTCTCCACATCTAGAAAAAGAGCTGATGGAGGCTAAATGCAGATGAAAGCAGACTATTTTTCACTTTGTTTTTTTGTGGTTGGTTTTTTTTTTTGTTCTGTGTTTTCTTTCACAACATGACTAACATGGAAATACGTTTTCCATGACTACAAATTTGTAACATCAAATTGCTTGCCTTCTCAGGGAGGGGAGGATGGGGGGAGGGAAAGAGAATCTACCATTTAAAATTTTAAAAAATGAATATTAAAGATTGTTTTTACATGTTATTGGGAAAAATAAAATCTATATTTCAAAAAAGGTCCCATCAGCCTTAGGATTCCACCTCGTCACTACTTTCTATCCTTCTGATTAGAGGGAGCAGTCATGAACTCAAAACCTCCTTGGGGGCAGGGACCATGGTTTTGATTTTTTTTATATCCCCAGCACTTAAGGTTTAGCCAGTGTTTGGCAGCTTGTGAGCCCTTTATGAATGCTTTTTGCCAGCCTTTCTGCCTGACTCTAAAGCTATGAGCCCATTGGGGAATACCAATCCAAGGACATTATAATACAGTCAACGCTGCACCTGTCTCTCCTATCCTTGAAAACCTACCTAAAAACTTATCTTTTCCTCCAGGAAGTCTTTCCTAATGACTCCTCCTCCCCAGTCCCAGATTCCTCATTCAATATCTCCTCCATACTGGGAACTCAACACGTAATTTCTCTGCCTAGTGAGATTCTGGAAAATTCAACCTGGATGCCATCTCCCGGTGTAGGCTCTTATCACCTCCCACCTGGACAATGGAAATAGTCAGCTGATCAGACTCACTGCCTCAAGTCTCTCCCTACTTCAGTTTGTCTTCCATTAAGTCACCAAAGTCATCTTCCTAAAGTACAGGGCTGACCAAGTCCCATGGAATTCCTTCCCTCTGCTCCATCCAGTGACTGCCCATTACCCTAATGAGCAAATCTGAAATCCTCTGTCTGGCTTTTAATTTCCTTCATTCCCCTCCTGCCTCTTCAGGCTTCTAACTCCATGGACTCTGCCATCCAAGGACACTGGCCTTTTGGCTGTCTCCACCAGATACCCCCTCTTCTATCTCTGTCTTTGCATTCACTGTCCCCTCTGCCTGGAATGCTCCTTGTCTCTTCTTCCAGGCTTCCATAACTGTTCAAGTGCCAGACTGTAAAGGAGCCTTCTCCTTGTCCCTTCCCCTGGGGTGACCTGCTATTTACAATCTATATAGCTTGAATGCACACTAGAATTTGCTTGTTGTCTCTTCCCCACTAGAATATGAACTCCCTAAGGCAGGGACCACGCTTTTGTCTTTGTATCCCAACATTTAGGTTTGGAGGGTTTATGGTTCACACTTAATGAACAATTATTGACTGACTCCTCTGAGAAGACTTTTTCTAGTTCTAGTCAGAAGGAATCTTGCTGCACCTCCTGCTGCCCCAGTCTCTCTGTCTTGTTCAAAAGTATTGTGATTGGAGGTCGATGATCTCAATTTTGAGATCCAGTTCTGCCACTTAGGAGTCATGGGACCAAAGTGCAGTTTTCTCATCTGTAAAAAGGGTATAACAAGACACTATCCACTTCATGTGGTTCCTGAGGGAGGTACCATAAGGCAGAGGGAATAGCACTGGCTCTAGAGACTTGGAACTTGAGTTCCAATGCCACCTCTGATGTTCACTCACTAGGTGACTTTGGGCAAGTTGCTTAGCCATCCCTAGTTAGCAATTTCTTCATTGGTGAAATGAGTCAGTGACCTCTGAGGTCCCTTGTAGCTCTAAGTCTGGTCCTCCGAGGTCACTTTCTCTATGGCTGTTTCCTCATCTGCAAAATGAAGGAATTGTACAAGATGACCTTTGAGAGCCATAGTTATGGGGGGCAGCTCTAAAGCTGGCATTATGTATGCCTTTCTTGTCCATTTTCTTCTTCCCTTGTAAAATACTCAAAAAATCAAATGAATCTGTGATGTCAGTGATTGCATTTTGCCTTTAATGGCTCAACCCCTCCATGCCCGTGCATCCAAGACTTTCATTCAAATTCCATTTCTCACTATTTCTTAACCTCTGAGCCTCAGTTTCCTCATCTGTAAGGGAACATCTACAACACTTATTTCTCAAGATTGTTATGAGTACCAAATGAGAGATTGTATGTAAAACACTGCCTCCTTAAAAGTGCTATTAGACTGCTAACATTTATTAAAGTACTATATATAAAGTCTTAAAAGTGATATACAAATGTCAAGTACTATCATCCTTGATCTGATTATCCGTGTTATATTAAGCAATAATTGAAGAGCAGCCTGGAAGTCTAGTGGGTCACTTGTTAGGGGATGCAGGTTTGCAATTGGATGGAAATCTCTTTTTATCTCACTCTCTTGCCTTATCTTTAAAATGGGCATAATTATGCTTCTGCTACCAAACTGGTAGAAAGCTGTTGTAGGGAAAGCATTTGCCAATGTTCACATATTAAAGAAATGGAAGCTGTTATTCTTTGGGTACATGTTTTCTACTCACTAGATTACAAATTCCTTGAAGGCAGGTACCATGTCTTATTAAACAGGTAGAACACTTGGAGGAGATGGGTGGTATAGAGTGCCAGACTTGGACTTAGTTCAAATCCACAGACATTTACCAATTATGTGACCCTGGGCAAGTCACTTAACCCTGTTTGCCTCCATTTCCTCATCTGTAAAATGAACTGGAGAAGGAAACAGCAAACTGCCCCAGTAATGTTGTCAAGAAAACCCCACATGGGGTCATGAGTTCAGACATGACTGATTAAAGTACAACAGAGAGCACTTACTGAATGCCAAGTACTTGCTTTCAAGTATCTTAGATTCCAATGGGAGAAGATATAATGCCTAAGGGGGAGTTGGAAGGGAGGCAGAGGATCATCAGGTGGGCATAGTGTAGAGATTGCTGGGAAGGAAAACTTGTCATAATTTGACATCAGGGGGCAGGATCTGAGGCTCTGGAGGGGTGAAGATGAAAATGATGGTCAGAGTACAGGCAACATCTTTGTCCCTCAGCACCTATCCCAGAGCAGACCCAGAGTAGGTGTCTATCAAATGCTCACTGGGGGCCATACTTACACTTTGGAGTTGGAAGGGACATGAGAAAAGACACCATGGAATGGAGGAAATAGAGGTCCATAGAGATTGTGTGACTTGCCTAAGGTCACACAGGGAGGAAGTAGCAGAGCTGGGATCAAACCTAGGTCCCCCAATTCCAATGATCTTTTTTTGTTACGCCCTACTACCTTCAGACTTAAGTTGTACCAGTTGATGACATGACAAGACTTGCACTTGACTTTGTTTTGAGTGAGTGAGGGCTGTACAGGTCACCAGCTTCACTTCTCCTCCAGAGTCATCTGAATCCAGTGACCAGATATTCATGAGAATGACTGGAGATGGCCCAGGACCAGCTGTATATGGAAAAATGAAATTTGTATCTCCTCAACTAGACTATACTGTCTCTGAAGGCAGGAGAAGGCAATCTTTTGCCTAGTTTGTCTCCCTAGTTTCTCCTAGCACAGACGTGGATGTACAGGAGGCGCTCACTAACCCTAGTTAGATCAGTGAACTCAGGATTTGGGGCTCAGGAAGATGCTCTGGCAGAGTAATGCATCATAGCACCACCAGGTGGCGACACTCTCCTACTCTTGGGAATTCTCTTCTTGAAGAGCTGGAGGGTCAGATTCTGAGAAACATTCCGGAGGCCACTCCATGATTCTCCCCATTGAATGTTACTAAAGTGATCTTCAAGGAACAGACATGGGACCTAAACCTCCAAACTCCTCAAGTGACTCAGTTTGCTCCAATGCTTCCTGGGGTCCCTCTTCTATGAACTCTTTTAGCAAGTGCTGAATAAATCTTGGTGAATTTGCCTGGATTCTTTCCCTCTCCTCTGAGAGTTTTAGCCAGAGTCGCTATTGTTTGGTCATTTCAGTCATGTTCGACTTTTTATGACCCCATTTGGATTTTCTTGACAAAGATACTGTAGTGATTTGCCATTTCCTTCTCCAACTCATTTTACAGATGAGGAAACCAAGGCAAACTGGGTTAAGTGACTTGCTCAGGGTCACAAAGCTAGTAAGTGTCTGAGGCTGAATTTGAACTCAGGTTGTCCTGACTACAGGCCAAGGTGCTCTATCCACTGTGCAACCCAGCTGTTGAGATCTCCTCTCAAGAGTGGACCATTAGAATCTCTGTCATACAAATGGAAGAGATAACAATAAAAATAACATATATAGAATAATGAAATGTATTTAACCTTTGCAAAGTAATCTATATCCCTTATTTCATTTGAGTTAACAACCCTGGGAGATGGGTGTGATCATTATCCCCAAGTGACAGATGGGAAAACTGAGGTTCAAAGAGATGACTTGCCCAGGGTCATATAGTTCACATCCAATCTCCAGAACTGGGAGGGACAGCCCTGAGGCTCCTGCCTAAGAATGCTGGCTGTGGTCATTCTCAGGCACAGCTGGAGCTAGATAGACTCTTGGGTGACACACAGTCCCACCCTATCCCACGTGTCCCCATGAACAGAAGTGCATGCGCCTACACACACACACACACACGCGCACACACACACACACGCGCACACACACACACACACACACACATGCGCCCTAATCCATCTAACCCTGACCCACGGAGATAGCCAGAGGGTTATTGGATTGAAGGGGTGACTTTCTATTGTCAGTGGAGTAGGACCCTCTTGATTCTACACTGTGGTCCCTGAATGACTATATGAATTGTGCTGAAATGCTGCCTTTAGGGTCAGAACTCCTCCCTGGCATAGTTGGCCATGGTGTCATGGGTTCTTCTTTCAAGCTCACAGTATCCACGATCTTAGGTGCCTCTCCCTACACCACCAAGCAGGGCTCCTCTGTTGCTGGCCGCAGCTACCGTCTGGATCTCAATTTTTCAGCCAAATAGGCCAGTATGTCGATGGCAGCATTGCATCTTCTGCCTCTCTCTGGGCCTTTGTCAGGCGATCCCTCACTGTAGGAATGCTGGCAGTCCTTACGCCAACTTACCTTCCTTGTAGACTCGGTTCAAGTGTTCCCTTCCACCAGAGCTCTCTCCTTATCAAATAAGACAATATTGGTAAAGTGCATATCATGTGATTGGCGCAAAGGGGGTGCCCAACGAAGGCTGGCTGTCTTCATCAAGGGAATGCTTTACATTTGCTTATGTTGTGTTTTTCCAATAGAAAGCAGGGTTCAAGGCAGAATTCATTTTTTTTTTTTGTCTCTGTCTCCAGTGTCTGACAAGATATCTTGTTCGTAGTAAGGACTTAGGAAGGAAGGAAGGAAGGAGGGATGGAAGAATTGACCATTCTCTTTCAGAGAGGAAATTCTCTGACTTTTAAACACTGATACCTCACTGAGAGGAGTTGGACTCTGGGATTTTACTTCCCAATGTCCAACTTAGAGTTCACCCTGCCCACCTTTTATAATAGTACGTATAGATAAATGCCAAGAGGTCATCTATAAACATAAAAAGGTGACTACCTTGTGCCAGTATACCTTGGCATTATCATGGTTGAAAATGGACATCCCCAAACTGTATGAAAGAGTATCCATTCTCCTCCCTTAATGGGCCCCAGCCAATGGAGATAGTCTTTAGATGGGTCATGCGATTGTGGGGGTAACCTGTTGTCAATGGCATCGGGTGAGGATATGAGGATCAGGATCCCCTTAAATGACTCCTTCTGGGCAGATCTTGGAAGGTTTGGTCACCTTTGGGGAAGAGCTAAGGGCTAGCCTTGGGGCCTAGCTGGAGTGGAAGAATTGGTCTCTTTCCAGGGAACCGTGAGTCTGTCTTGGTCTCCTCTTCTGAGGGACAGGGACATCTAGGAGGTCCCACCCTTCCCCCACCCAGCTTCTTGGAGGGCAGAGGTAGGAAAAAGCCTGTTTTTTGGACAAAGTCAATCCCTTTGGAGACCTCTCTCTCTCAAAGGCAAAAATTGTAAAATCATTTTGTCGAACTCAGCTCCGCAGAACAGTTCTAAGCAAGGTGGAGGGGAACTTAAGGGTTCCCTGTCTTCCAACAGGAAGCCTAAGAATGGTTACAACCTAGAAAGGAGGGAGAGAGAGAGAGAGAGAGAGAGAGAGAGAGAGAGAGAGAGAGAGAGAGAGAGAGAGACACACACACACACACAAAGGTGCCTAGAACTGAGCTCAGGGTGACTCCAGGGGCAGAGTCCCCCTCTCCAGTGGGGAGGGAGTAGATAATCTGTGTCCGACTTTTTACTTCCTGGGCATTGTTTTTGGAGTCAAAGGACCTGGCCTAAAATCCTATCTCTCATCCTTCTTACCTATGTATCAGTGGCAGGTGACTTAATGTTCCTGGGTTTCAGTTTTCTCCTGGAGGGGGCATGGACTCAATGCCCTGAAAGGACCCTCTCAGCTTTGGGTCAGTGAAGCTGTGACCCCATGACAAAGGTCCCTCCTCATGACTTTGTACCACAAACTTGTGGCCTAGAAGTGGTCCTGTCCAAGGGCAGGCCGGCAGAGGACAGCCCCTACTAGCTCTACGTGGAGCTTCCAGAATCCCCAAGCCAGCTTCCCTGTGCCTGCCCTTCCAAACCTGACAGGATCCCTGGGGATCTGGACAGACTTTGGGTCCAGTTATCTTGTATTCACTATTAGAGCAACCCTCCCACATAGATCTGGAAGTTGTTGGTCTAACCAGGGAGGGGAGAGGGAAGACAGCTAAGTCCTGGGCTCCTGGGTCAGGCTTGGCTGGCTTCAGGGCATGAACCCCCAAAGTTCTAATACCCACACGACTTCATCAGGGAAAGACCCTAAGAATGAGCCAGCTCCTTGCCAAGGGCTCCCCCTGCTTTCCCAGGATAGCACCACAGAACTCACCAGAAAGAGGGGCCCAAATGGGCCTGAATCGGTGGTCCCAGCAGTTCTTCCTCCTTCATGAGGGAGAAGATGTCAGAGAAGGATCAGGATGCCTGTGTGTGATGAATGCTAGATTTGTACCCATTGGTGATAGTCTGTCTATAGTGACAGACTATGACCATTAGGGAGGTCTTTCAGTGTCTCAGACATCTTAAACTCAATCCACCCCAAATTGAACTTGTCCTTAAAACCTTTCCCTTTTCCTAATTCTTCTTCCTATGGAGGATGCCACCACCATTCCAGTCGTCCCAGCTCCAAATCAGGCTCCTCCTCATCTCCCCACTCTCACTCCCCAGAGCCAATCTGTCCTCAGGGCCTCCTATGTAATAATCATGGCTAAGATTTCTATAGTGATTACTATGTGCTAAGCCTTTGGTCCCCACAACAACCTGGAAAGCAGGTGCTATTACTGTCCCCATTTTACAGATGAGAAAACTATTGCAAACAGATGACAGACGGACTTGCCCAGGGTCACACAACTACTAAGTGTCTAAGGCCAGATTTGAATTCGGGACTTCCTGACTCCAGGCCTGCTACCTACCTAGCTCCCCGCTCACTCTAGCCCATTCTCTGCTCAGCTACCAAAGTGGCCTTCCTAGAAGGCAGGTCTGATCATGTTATCCTCTACTCAGTAAACTTCAGTGTCTCCCCATCATGTCCAGGTAATACAGTCTTCTCTTTGGCCTTCAAAACTCTTCATACTCAGGTCCCCCAGCTTCCCAGTCTTGTACCATAACCCATGGGGTGTAGGGGGTATTCAGGGAGGACTGTCTCTGGGTGAGGGCTGCCCATCCACTTTTCATATCCACCTGTCACCCAACTCTCACCTGTGACTCCAGGAAGCTATAGCAGGAGCAGTGGTCCCACCTTGGTAAACCAGAGGGGCTAAGCCAGGTTGAGGGTAACTGACAGGTTTCAAAACATTTGGTGAGTTAGGTCTAACCAAGCATGTGAAGACCATCCTCAGTGAAACAGGCAGATGAGAACAATTCATTCCAACAGCCATGAAGGTAGTTGAGGCAGGTGCTATGGAATGGTTAGTGCTTGGTCAGATGTCAGCTTGTCAATGACTGGATGAGAGTGGGACTGAAGACTTTGGGTGGCTCTGCCTCACTTAAATCCAATTCACCCAAATGTCAATACATCACAGTGGTTCAAAAACGAAGTAAGCCATCAACCCATCCATCTCCACCCATGTACTCTGCGATGCAGTGACCCTGGCTTCTGCTGCTTCTCAAATAAGATCCTTATCTCCAGACTCCAGGCAGCCTGACTGTGTCCCATCCCCAGAATGCCCTTTCTCTTCATTTCTGTCTCCCAGCTTTCCTGGCTGTCCCAGCTTAGGTGTCACCTTCTCTAGGAAGCCTTTCCCAACTCCTCTTAATTCTAGCACTGCTGCTTGTCTTCTACTTATTCCATATGTACCATGTTTGTACATAGTTGTTTGAAGCCATCTCCCCTACTTGATAGAGAGCGTCTTGAGGGCAGGGAGTGTCTCCTGCCTTTCTTTGTGTCTTCGTCGCCACCACCCCCCCTCATTCCATCCCCTCACATAAGCACACTTCTCTGTCTCCTCATTCACAAAGTCAGTCATTTGGACGACTTTTCAGAACTTGCCTCACTTAAATCCAATTCATGTGCAAGTCAAGATATCACCCTCATGTCACTGGTCCTCTTGGAGAACAAAGGACGAACATTTGGATTCAATGATATTGAAGGTCTCCTGCAGCCCATGATTTTACAATTCTCCAGATGACTGGCAGACTGAGATATGGAGAGGAAGATACTGAGGGAGAAGAAGAAACACACAGACAGAGTCATCCCAACTTGAGAGACAGAGAGAGAGAGAGGGAGACAGACAGAAAGAGGAGAGGGGAGGGAGGGAGGAAGGGAGAGACAGAGAGGGAAAAAGAGAGAGAGACAAAGACACAGAAACAGAAACTGAGAGAAAAGAGGAGAGGAGAGGAGAAAAAAGAGATATATAAACAGAGATAGAGAGACAGACAGAGACAGAAAGAGAAAAGGAGAGGAGAGAAGAGGAGAGGAGAGGGGAGGGGAGGAGAGGAGAGGGAGAGAGACAGAGACAGAGAGAGATGGGGAGAGAAAGCGGGGAGAGGAGACAGAGAGAAACAGACAGACAAAGGGAGATGGAAACAGAGAGAGAGAAAGACACAGAAATAGAAACAGACAGACAGACACAGTGCAAGAGAGACAGAGACTGAGACAGATAGACAGAGAGGAGAGGAGAAAAGAGAGAGAGGGAGAGACAGACAGAGAAAGAGATATAGAGACAGAAAGAGAAGAAAGGAGGAGAGGAGAGGGAGGGAGAGGGAGAGACAGAGAGAGACAGAGACACACACACAGAGCACAGAGGAGGGAGGAAAGGAGAGACACAGAGACAGAGAGGGAAAGATAGACAGATAGAGACAGAATCTCCCCTTCCTCCCCTCCCTCCCTTTGCCCCTCCCCTCTCACACACCCTCCTGCTGAGCCTGGCTGGAAATAGTCCTTGCTTCTGTCTGGGCCCTTCAGCTGCACAGGCATCCATCGAGGAGTTGTTACTTCACACATCTGTCAGCTCTCTCTGAGATCCAAATGTAGAAACTGGTGTGGAGTTGGGTGGAGGGTGTGTGTGTGTGTGTGTGTGTGTGTGTGTGCGTGTGTGTGTGTGTGATTGTGTATGTGTATGAGCATCTGGGAGTGTGCATGTGTGTGTTCATGTGCATGTGTGTTCATGTGCATGTGTGTGCATGCAATAATACCTATATGCACTCATGAGTGTGCATGTGATATCTACATGAGTGTTTGAGCATGATATGTGCATGTGGGCAAATGTGAGTGGGCAAAGGTATATTTGTGAGTTCATGTATGTGTGTACATGCAATGCCTTGTGAGTATTTAAGTGTATATAATGTGAATATGTCTGTGTATGTGTAAGTTTCCATCAGTGTGCAGGTGTGTGTCTGTTTGTGCACATAGGTACCTCCTAAAGGTTTCTGGGACCTGAAAAATTGGTGGAAGGGAGCTGTATGACCCACACATCCATGTCCAGGCAGGACAGCTATCCAACAGTGTGGGTATCAACTCTACTGTCTCCTAAATGTGCTGGATATCATATGTCTGGAGGATTCTCAACATCAAACCCAGATCCCACTCACTCACTCACTCACTCACTCACTGCAGGCTAAGTCCTACTGCCCCACGGCTATTTCTCTTTGGACACAGAGAGTCCCAGAATTCCCTTCATCCATATGCTAACCTGACAGAGATCTCATCTCCAAGAGCTGTTACTCCTCCTGATCTTCGAGCTTTCATCCAGACCTGAGAATCTAGCCTCCCCTTGAACAGGGAGAGGTTGATCGATTGATCATTTGATCCATTGTGATCATTAAAAGTACACACATTATAGTCATAAGCTCATCCACCATCTAACTAAGCCCACAGGCTCACAGGTGAGTCCTTGAGCCACAAGAGGCTACCGACCACCCAGGGCAGGAGCTCTCACTCTGGGCCTTCTAGAATTTGTTTTTTGTTCAATATTTTGCTAAAAAATTTCATTATAATTTATGTCCTTTGTCATCCTATGACTTTTATCTCAGGTACTTAGAAACAATCTTCTGGGAAAGGTCCATAGATTTCATCAGATTATCAAAGGGGTCCATGATGCAAAATAAGTCAATAACCCTCAAAATGGTTCAATCCACTCATTTTACAAGCCAGAAAAATGAGGCCCAAGCAAGAAAAATACATCCAATGTAACATAGGTCATGAGTGTCCAAGGCTATATTTGAACCCAGGTCTTTGACTTCAAAGGCATTGCTCTTTCTGCTGTACCAGGCTTATCCCCAAATTTTGCAGATGAGGAAACTGAGGAAGGAACTTCAAAAGCCCAGCCCCTTTCAAGCCCAGGTTTGTGCACCAAAGAAAGGAATTGTCTCTTCTTATCCTTTGGTGTCAGGGAGAGAATCATCCATGGTTCCTCCATCTCAGGAAGTGAGACTCCCAGAGAATCAGGAATAGCCACCACTCAATTGTTCATTGACCAGCATTTATTAAGCATCTACTAAGTACAAGGTGCTGTCCAAGGACTTTGGACTACAAAGACAGACATGAAACAATCTGCCTTACATTTTCACCTTCCCTGAATGGAATGCCTTACTTTCTACAAGTGAAGAGCTGGCATCTTTTGTATCTGGCTATAGGACCATATAGCTGAGGGACCCTTAGAGCCATCTAGTACAACCCATTCATTTTACAGGTAAGAAAACTGAGATCTAGAAAAGTCAAGTGATTTGGCCTAGGTCACACCACTAGTAGGTGTCAGAAAGAGGATTTGAGCCCGGATCTTCCTGCTGTCAAGTCCATCTCTAGTTGATGTACTAGTCAGTCTTCTATGGGAACAGAAAGCAGTTGTTCAGGGTCCTGCTAATAGCAAACCCATCATAGATGTAGGGTCAAACCTTAGTTTCCCAATCTCTAGTCTAGACATGCCCCACCCCTCACTTCCTGCTTCTTGGGTAATTTCTGATGAACTGCTTAGGTGAAAATGTGGGCAAAAGAAACAGGCAGGGTTGCTTCAAGCACAAAGGAAGTGTCACCCTAGAATCCAGGCTCTCTGGGAGCCCATGGGACCATTGGGAAAGAAGGGATTTAATGGTACACAAGTCTGGGTTTACTGGGGACACAGCCCTTCCCCTTAGGGGTTATCTCTCTACTCTTTCCTTTTCCAGCTTCCTGTTGGAGAAGAGGAAAGTCTAAGGATGGGGAAGTGTCTTTTCCATGAGGGCAAAGAGGCTTGTAGTGGTGGTATCAGAAAGCAGGAGAGGGATTTTTTGGGGGGCCCTTCTCTTCAGCAGGGTGTGTGTTCATGAATGTGCATGTGAGCACCTGGGACCCAAGTGCCCTGCACATACTCTGGACACTTAGCCCAAGGCCTGGGTTCCTGAGGTTAGATTTGGCTGATGCAGGCAAAAAGGTGAGAGAGAAGGGATTAGTTTGAACTGGGTGATCTCTAAGGTCCCTTTCAGCTATAGACCTATGATTCTATGAAGATGAGGATGGGTTAGAAGCTGGAATCAAGAATTTACATAGCTCTTGCTGTGTGTCAGGTACTGTGCTAAGCATTTTACACATATGATCTCATTTGTAAGTGTTATGGTTATCCCCACTTTACAGATGAGAAGACTGAGACAAATGGATTAAGTGCCTCGTCCAGTCACATAGCTAGTAAATGTGTCTGAGGTCAGATTGAACTCAGGCCTTTCAGACTCCAGGCTCATCATTCTCTTTGCTGACCAGGAACTGGGGGCTGGTACTATGAACTGAATTGTAATATCTGTACATTCTTGGATGCGTTTAGAAGCCCCATGAGCCTGTATATGATGTGTATGTAACTGTAAGCCTGTGGTTTTGTGCACAACCATGAATATACACATTGATGTTTGAGCTGCAGAGATAGGTGTGTGTCAAGGTGGGCTTGTGTACTTATACAGCAATGTCTTAGTGTGACATGGTATGCTTTGGTGTGCCACCATGTATGGAGCACACCTGGAGAAAAGTGAGGAGAAATGTGAATCTCCACCTGGGAGTGGGGGTATGGACAGGTGTGTGTGTGTGTGTGTGTGTGTGTGTGTGTGTGTGTGTGTGTGTCCTGATTCTCCTACTTTAAAA
Organism: Bettongia penicillata ogilbyi; assembly: GCA_023548195.1. Taxonomy (NCBI): domain Eukaryota; kingdom Metazoa; phylum Chordata; class Mammalia; order Diprotodontia; family Potoroidae; genus Bettongia; species Bettongia penicillata. The sequence goes on from JAJHZJ010000257.1 coordinate 11,909,027, forward strand.
TACTCTCTCCTCCTCAACTGTGCCTGCTTCTCTGGGCATGTGCAAGGGAAGCCTTCAGTAGAATGGAAGCTTTTCTTTGGTAAGGACTGTCTGATCTTTGGTTTTGTATTCTAAAACTGAGAAGAGTGAATGTTTAATAAATGCTTTCCATCCACCCATCCTTCCCTCCCTCTCTCCATCCCTCCATTCCTCCCTCCATCCCTCTCTCCATCCACCCCTTCATCCATCCTTTGTTAAGCACCTACTATGGGGTCAGCTAGGTGGCACAGTGCATAGAGTGTTGGGTCTAGGAGCCAGGAAGACTCACTTTTCTGAGTTCAACTCTGGCCTCCGACACTAACTAGCTGTGTGATCTTGGACAAGTCACTTCATCCTGTTTGCCCCAGTTTTCTCATCTGGAAAATGAGCTGGAGAAGAAAATGGAAAATCACTTCCGTTCCTTTGCCAAGAAAAAACACAAATGCCATCATGAAGAATCAGACATAATTGAAAAATAAAGGTTTAATTGGAATGACTTTGAGGAGTAAGTCCTGAGTACACCTAAATGTTTATCTGGGGGAGGAGAAAATGAGTAGTATGTTCAAATGTGGGAAGGTGCCAGGTACGAGTCTGTAGTGTAGACATAATGTGCCCGTGTCCCCATTTGTGGGGAGAAAGTATATAGAGGGGAGGAACTATGTGACGGTGTAACACCAGCTTCCATTTGTATAGAGGTTTACCAAGCACTTGGGTGGGGGGGCAGCGTGTCAGTAGGAAAGGGAGGGAGAGGAGGAGGGAGGGGAGGGAGAGGGGGAAGTAGAGATGAGGAGGGGAGGGGGAGGGAGAGAAGGGTAGGAGGAAGTAGAGAAGGGGAGGGGGAAGGAGAGGGGGAGAAAGGAGGAGGGGAGGAGGGGGAAGTAGAGAGGAGGAGGGAGAGGAGGAGGGAGGGGAGGAAGGAGAGAGAAGGGGTGGAGAAAGCCTGTGTTTTTGCAGACTCAAGCCCATTTCTTTCTGGACCTTATCTGAAGAGGTCTCATGACCAGACTCCGCCCAGTTCTTGGGGGCGCCGCTGGTCTCCCTGTAGTCCTTTATGTCTTCTGGTATCATGAACTTGTACGTGGCTTGCAGCGCTTCAGAGTCTGTCTGTCTGTCTCTCCTTTCCCCCCTGCTACTCTCCCTCCCTCCCTCTCCTTCTCTCCTTCCTTCCTCTCCCTGCTTTCCTCTTCTCACTTCCCATCTCCCCGGCTATCTCTCCCTCCTCTCTTTCTCCTCTCCCCTCCCTGCTTCCCTCACCCCTCCCTCTTCCTGTTTCCCTCCTCCCCGCTCCCTCCTCCCTCCCTCACACCTAGGCGGAGGGGGCTTTACAGCCTCTCAGCTGTTACCTCCATCCCTCCGCGTCTCATTCCCAATTCACTCCGTTGCTATAGGTATGTTTGAAACCCCAGCGTGGTAGATTTTAATTAGTCTTCCTACAGATGGCCAATTAACATTCATTACTTTTGCCTTGAGCGATTAATTATGAGTTTGGATAGAAAGGGAGAGAGGAGGAGAGGAAGATGGGCAGGTGAATGAGAGACGAGGGAGAAGAATGGGCCTTGCCTGGGAGTTGGGAAGGTTTTTGCAGCCAGGGGTGGGGGGCGGGGGGAAGGGAAAGGGGAGAAATGGGAAGAAAGCAGTTTGGGTCCCACCCACTGCCAGGCAGCCTCCCTCTCCCTGGCCAGCCTGTTCTCAGCTCCCACAGCTGCTCTGGGCCCCCAGTGGGCTGTCTCTAGCACAGAGGAGGGAGGGGTTCGCTCCCGGCTGGCCCTCCCCGGCTTCACTACAGGGAAAATAGATCTGGGAAAAGGGTCATATATTCTCAGGGTGGGGTTCGAGCATCTGAGATTCTTAATCCAACTCCCCTCATTTTACATATAAGGAAACCGAGGCCAAGAGTACTCTCTCACTAGCTGGAGCCTTAAACCTTCCCCTCCTCGCAATTGCCTTGTATTTATCTGGTTTCCGGATTAGGACCGGACCTGTGATTTCACTGGAATAAGGAACTCCTAGACAGGAAACTCCCTCTCCCAAAGTTGCACCTTCTCATCAATTTATAATGGTAGAGAGTTTAATGAAAAGCTAAGTGACAACCGGGGTCACACAGTAGGTATGTGTGGGGAGGTGGGATTTGAACCCCAAGGTTAGGCTTCCTCTCTCTCTGTCTTCAATCTCTCTGTCTCTCTCTAATATTTGGTATATACTTATGTAGTACCTCCCCAAAAAAGATGTAGAATCTTAGAAAGAACTCGAAGCAACCTCAGAAATCATCTCATCTGACTCTTTCCATTATGAAAGTGGAAACCTCTCAGGGAGGGAAAGTGATTGACTTTCAGCCACGTAGCTAGTATAGGTTGTCTTGGAATTCCTTTTCGATGCTCTTTGGTCTCTACTATGCTGGGAAATTCGTTAATAATAATACTAATGAATAACGATCACTGTCATATATCAGTCAACAGCCATGAGTTAGGCATTGTGCTAGGTGCGGCTCTTCTTGTTCCAATTTTACCGAGGAGTAAACTGAGTCTCAAAGGGGAGAAGTGACTCAGGGAGGGTAAGAGGCACAGGTGCTATTGCATTTAGAAAGAAGGGTGAGGTGGAATTCTCCTTCTTGAGGAATTTCTCCCTTAATCACTGTCTTCGTTTGTCTGTGGTAGGTTGTCTTCCCGTTAGAAGATAATCTCCTTGAAGACAGCCACTGTTGGATTTTGCCTTTTTATTCCCAGAGCTTAGCACGGTGCAGAGCACAGAGCAGCATCATGGGAACATAGATTTTGAGGGGAAAGGGAACTTAGAGGCTGCCAACTCCAATCTTCTCCTTTTCCACATGAGGAAACTGAGTCCTATGAAGGTTGTGCTTTGTCTAAGGTCACAGATTGTGAGCGTCAGAAGAGGAATTAAACTCAGATCCTCTGACTCCAAAGTTTATACTCCTTCCATTGTGCTGTGCTTAATAAATCTGTGTTGATTGATTAATTGATTAAGCAATGAATATTTATGGTGCAGTGGGTAGAGCCCTGAGTCTGGAACCAGGAAGACCTGAGTTCAAATCCAGACTCAGACACTTACTAGCTGTGTGACTCTGGGTGAGTCACTTAACCTTGCTGACTCAGTCTCCTCATCTGTAAAATGAGCAGAGAAGGAAATGACTGCTCCAGTATCTTTGCCAAGAAAACCCCAAATGGGGTCAGGAAGAGTTAGACATGACTGAAAGACATCTCTCTGCGCAATCCATAGAATCATGCAGGGGATGGGTTAACTTTGTAACAGATTGACCTTTCTTTTTTGGTTTTGGTGTTTTGTTTTGGTTTTTGTTACTCCAACTGAGAGGCAGTGTACCGCAATGAATAGGATTCTGGATCGGAAGGTAGGCAGATCTGAGTTCTGATACCTATTACCTGTGTGACCATGAGGAAATCACTTTCCCTTTCCTCAACTATAAAATGAAATTGGATAATGTACTCTGCTGTCTCAGGAGCAACTGAATTAGCAAAGTGAGTATAGGAATTGAGAAGAAAGGCTAAATCAATCCAGAAGAACTTGGTTGAGAAGGCAAACTGGAGAAAGGGAATGCTCAGTAGTATATAAGCTCCAGGAGGGGAGAAACTGGTTTTCCTTCTAGCATCCAATTAAAATTTTTGTACTCAGAGCAAGGGAGAGGCAAGGATATCAGGAGGTTTCTAGCTACTAGGCAGAGCTGCTGCTGCTGCTGCTGGGGAGGAGAGTAGAGCCTGGGCTTGGAGGGAAGGGCAATGGCCACCAGTGGATGGGAGGAGATTATGTCTCAAGACAGAGTTGTCAACACCCTTTCAATTTCGGTGTCCTGGAGCAAAACTCTGTTCACCTCCCCCTAGTTATGGTTCCAGTGTCAGGTACTTAATAAGTACTTGTTGACCTTAGGGAGCTCTCGGACTAATTAGTGAGACAAGACATAAAACAATTAGCAGAACAGAAGACAGTATAGATTCACTATAAATATGTGCACACATTAGTAAGTGATGTGTTTATTTGTATTGAAAATGATGACTCATCTCAAGCAACACCTTCGGCAGAACATCCTTTCATGGTTCCCCCAGTGCCTTCCCCCCCAAAAGTTACTTTATATCTGCTTTGTGTGTGTTTTCTATCTATATCTGCATATGCTGTGGTCCCTACCTGAACATAAGCTCTCTGAGGGCAAGGACTGTTTCACTTTGGACTTTTATGTCCTAGTGTCTAGCACACTGACTGGTGCACAGTAGGCTTGTTAAATTGATTGTTTGCTTCAGAGAAGTAGAAAGAGTTGTAGAAAGATTAAGGGGTGTGCAGCTAGGTGACGAAGTGGATAGAGCACTGGATGTGGAGTCAGGAGGACCTGAGTTCAAATCTAACCTTAGACACTTGACACTTATTAGCTGTGTGATTTTAGGCAAGTCACTTAACCCCTATTGCCTCAAAAAAAGACAAAATCAAGCAAACAAATTTAAAAAAAGATCAGTAGAGGATTTGGGTTCTCGTGTGGGTCTGTCCAATTCTGGGCTTCAAGTTGTCTCATCTGTGAATTGAGAAAAATGGGTTTGATCATTTCTTTGGGCTTAGTCAGTTCTAATGTTTGGTGCCCCAGAGCTCAAGGCAACAAATGCCAGTCTACTTGAGCATTCACTATCAGTTTTGGGGCATAGTCAAGAGGGAAGCTCTTGATGATCATGTACAAATTTCCTCATTTTTTTCCCATGCCCCAAGTCAGCGAGCATCATCATAACCTCTTTAAACTGATGCTTGTTGAATTGAATTCCAGGAACATTTCAAAATCCACTTATGTTTTTCATGTGTGGTATGATGCCACTATTTTGAATGTCTACATTTTTACCAATATAGTGATAAATGCATTTCTGGGAGTCTCTAGTAATGATGCCAATTAGTATTCCCATTGCTACAGAATAGATGAAAGGATTCTGCTTCTATTCGTGTTTTTAAGTATCTTATTAATATTCAAATTATATAGAAGAATTCCACAGGAAAAAAATTGTGCATGGTTGGTTAAGTGATCAAATCTCACAAGATCACAGAATCTCAGAGATGAAGAGAATATCGGTGACCATTTGGTCCAAAATGTACTTGAAAAAAAAATCCCTGATATATCATCGCAACAAGTGGTCAGCCAACTTTTATTTGCAAACCTGGGTTGGGGTGGGGAGGAGAAAAGGATAACCCACCAAGGCAACTTGTTCCTTATTTGCACAGCTCAAAGGAAGAATCAGTATGAGCTGGTGCAGTTGGGGAAGACTTCTTGGAGGAAGTGAGACTTCCTTTAGGAACAATTAGCCCGGCTCAGGACAGAAATTAGACCATGTTGACCACCTTATGTCCACATATCCAAATCTTTGTTTTCTTGAAAGGTTGTAGGAGCACTAATCCAGAGGACCACCATGAAACATGCTACCTACCATTTGGAGGACTCATTATGCAGAAGGAGACATAATTTTTGGTTAGAACCAATGTAAGAATTTGTCTTGCTTGACTCCATATATTTTTACAAGGATTTTGTTTTTCTTTTCTTTATTTCCAGTGGGGTGGGGGAATGGAAGAAAATGGATTTTCACTCACTGAAAATATAAACTTAAATCTACATAAGTGTGTATATATGTATATACATATATACAAACACATGTTTATATATGCATGTGTGTGTGCGCATGTGTATGTCACTTGGAACTGGAACATAGTGAGAAATTATCCCTTTAGGCTTGCCTGCTGGAAATACTCTCTTCCACCGTCCCTAATAGGATTCATTGAAGAAACAAACAGAGGAATACCCTCTTTCTAAATCCTCACCCTCCATCCAAACTAGAAGAGTCACTGATGGTTGGACAAAGTTCATTAGGAACTTTTTTCTTCCATCGCTCTCCCTACCATATCACCTGCTGCAACACTTCTGGCTTTTGCCCTATGACATTATCCTGTGAAAACTGAGCAATAGTATAAATCCTACACTTCAGGTTCGAATCATAGTATGAAGAGTGTGTATAAGAAAGCCTGCCCCTCTACGTCTCTTTATATTTTCATCTGATCCTGGAGTGTGGGATTTGTTCTATAGTTCAGCTTTCAGAGAATGTCCCAGGGCAAAAGACAGAGGTGCTGGGGCAAGATAGGCAACATGGCAGATTGAAGTTTGGCAGAAATTGGGTTTAAACCAATACTTCACACCATGTACCACAATAAACTCCAAGTGGATCCAGGACTTTGATATAAAAAGTTCATGTCAAACAAACCAGAAGAGCAGTTAAAAAACACTTTCTGTGCTATGGGGAAGAATTCTGGACCAAAAAGACAGACAGGATCACAAAAGATAAAATGGACAATTATGGCTGATATAAAATTATAACACTTTTGCACAAACAAAATCAATACAATGAGAATTAGAAGGGAAATAGTTAATTGGGGAAAATCTTTTCAGCAAATTTCTCTGATATCTGAGATGTGGGGAAATGATGAAAACATGTAATGAGAAGCGTTCTAAGATAGATAAGTGGTAAAATGATATGAACAGGCAATTTTCAAAATAAAAAACACTAGATTGACCACCATATGAAAAATGATCCAAAAAACTAAAAAAAAAAAGAAATGCAAATTAAAATAACTCTAAGATTCCATCTTACTAATCTGATTGGCTAAGATAGTAAAAGAATGACTGGAGAAGTGGTGGAAAGACTGTTGGTGGAACTGTGTATTGATCCAACCATTCTGGAAATTGGAATTGGATAATAGTTTGAAACTATACTCAATATAAAGGGTGATTGTCCAAGAAGCGTAATTCTTATGAGCATATGCAGAATGTTTGGCTCCCCAACGAGACTATATGGAACAAAGGATGGAATATTGGGTGTGGATTCAGGAAGACCTGAGTTTAAATCCAAGCTTAGACACTTACTAGCTTGTGACCCTGGGCCAGTCATTTAATCTCTTTTGCCTCAGTTTCCTCAAGTCAAATGAGGAGAATGATAGTATCTACCTCTCAAAGTTGCTGTGATCAACAAATATTAGTAGTGTTTAGTACAGTGCCTAGCACTTAGTAGGTGCCTAATAAATTCTTGCTTCCTTCCTTTCTTCCTTCCTTACTTTTTTCTTCCCTTTCTTGTCTGTAACTATGTGATTAAGAGAAGCCTCTGACTACCTAGGAGTTAGTTTGCTTGGTGATCTCATTAATGCCCATAGATTCAATCATTTCTTATCTGATGATTCTCACATCTAGGTATCTAATCCTAATCTTTCTCCTGATCTCCAGCCTCACTTTTCCATCTGCTTATTTAAATTGGATGTCCTGTAGACATCTTAAACTCAACTAACCCCACTGCTCTCTCCAAAGTTGTCAATGACCTCTGCAAAAATGTTTTAAAATTTCAATTTATTTATTTTTAACATTTAAAAAAAAAATGAGCCCCAGATTCTCTCCTTCCTCCCATCCAGTCCCTCCCCTCCACTGAGAAGATAAGCAATATATCAAGTATTCATGTGAAATCATGCATAACATATATCCACATTAGCCATGTCACACAAAAGGAAAAAAATAATGAAAGTGAGAAAATTATACTTCACTTTGCACTCCATTCATCCATTCTCTCTCTGAAGGTGGATAGCTTTTTCATCATGAGTCCTTTGGAATTATCTAGAATCAATGACCTCTTAATTGCCAAACTGAGTGGATTTTTCCTCATTTCTCTTCCTTCTTTACTTCTCTACAATTTTTGACACTATCAACAATCATCATCTTATATTCAGTTAGTGGGAGGTTCTCCAATGCTCTGTCCTTGGTCCTCTTCTCTTCTCTTTCTATGACTATTTCACTTGGTAATCTCATCAGCTTCTACCAGTTCAATTGTCATCTTTATCCAGATGAATTTCATTTTTATTTGTCCAGCCCTAACCTCTCTCTTGACCTTTAGTCTCACATCTCCAACTATCTATTGGACACCACAAATTGGATGTCTCATACACATCTTAAGCTTAAGATATGTCTAAAACTGAACTCATTATCTTTTCTTCATAACTTTTCCCTCTTCCTAACTTCTCTGTTGCTGTGGTGGGTACCACTTTTCTCCCAGTTACTGAGTCTAGCAACCTTGGTATCATCCTAGGAGTGATATTTCACTCTCTTCCTCTCACTCTCTCCCTATGTCCCATCAATGGCCAGTCCATGTTGTTTCTATGTTCAGAACATCTTTATAAGCCTCATTCTCTCCTCTGACATCAGCACCACTCAGCTCCCAGTCATCATTCCTTCATTCCTGGGCTACTGCAATATCCTTCTGCTTGGTCTCCCTGCCACAACTCCCTCCTCACTCCGGTCCATCCTCCACTCAGGGGTCAAATTGATCTTCCTAAATCAAAATCTATCAATCAATTAGCTCCACTGACTCCCAATTGCCTCCAGGAGAAGATATAAAATCCTCTGTTTGGCTTATAATACCTTCTATAAACTGATGCTCTCCCACCTTGGCAGTCTTCTTAAATATCACTCACCCCCATATACTCTGTAATCCAGTTTCACTGGCCTCTTTGCTGTTCCTTGCATAAGACATTCCATCTCTTGGCTCTGGGCATTTTCACTGGCTGTCCCCCAAGCCTGGAACTCTTTCCCTCCTCACCTCTCCCTTCTGGCTTCTCTGGCTTCCTTCACATCTCAGCTAAATTTCTACCTTCTGCAGGAAGACTTTCCTGATTCCTCTTATTTCTAGAGTCTTTGGTGACTGTTTCCAATTTGTTGTGTCTAGAGTTTGTTTGCACTTTGTCTCCCCTATTAGCTTATGAGCTCCCTGAGGGCAAGGGCTGTGTACAGCCTTTCTTTGTATCTCCAGCCCCTAGTTCAATGCCCGTTACACGGTAGGCATTTAATAAATACTTACTGAGTGATTGATTGATGCAGATCGAAGTGGGTAGAACCCAGAGAACAATGATTAAAAAAGATTTACATCCATACTGTGAAGGAAAATCACTGGGGATAACTCAAGGGTGACTCTCATCAATGGCCTGCCACTGCTCCAGCAGGCTGGATTTCTACTTCCCATCTCTTGGCTAAGAGATACTGAACCACCAATCCAACCACAGCCAATGGATGGATTTGCTTTGATTTACTACATTTTTTATTACAAGGGAGAGTATTTATTTTTCTTTGTTTTGGGGGGGCATTGTTTGGAGAAATGGGTTAACAATAATCTTTTAAAGGAACACAGATAAATCACTATGTAATAAATTACATAGAACAGGGCAGAATGGCAGCAGACAAGCAGAGCACGGCTGGAGATATGATGTTAAATTGAATCTTAAAAGCAGTATGTGGTGGAGGTTAATTGTTGCACGTGATTTTCTTTTTCTGTTCTTTGCATATGGAAGTTTTCCTGTTTGTCAAACTCAGAAGAAAAAAAAATTTTTTAAAGAAATTTAGAGCTGGAAGCTAGGTGGTACAATGGATTGAACAGTTGTCCTAGAGTTTAGAAGATGAGTTCAAATCCTACCTCATACACTTACTAGCTGCGAGAAAGTCACTTCCCCTCCCTCAGACTCAGTTTCCTCATCTATAAAATAGAGTTACTAATAGCACCCATCTCACACAGCTGTTGCCTAGTCTGGATGAGAAGATGTGTAAAATACTTTTCTTAAACTTCAAATTGTCATATAAAAAACAATTAAGGAGCCAGTTAGCTCAACCCCTTCATTTTACATTTGAGGGAACTGAGTGACTTACCTGAGGTCATGTAGCTAGTAAGTGGCAGATCCAGAATTTGGGCTAAACAGGAGGTTGAGGTCCTGGTCTCAGGTTGGCAGACAGAAGGGTTGAGCAGCTGGCACAGCTCCAGACTTCATAAGGAAAGGTGCTAACCAGACTGAATAAGAGGATCTCAGAACAGAATTAGATGCAGGGGTGAAGGCAGCCTAGGGCCAAGATCACCAACCTGGTCAACAAGGGGCCTGGGGATAACCCCAGGGAAGACAGTAGAGTCAGTCAAGAGCCTCCTTCTGCGTCTTGGAGACCCTCCCCCAGGAGGAGGAGTGGTCCCTTCCCAGGAAACCTGGCCTGTAGGCTGCCAGCCAGGCTTGTTAAGCTAACAAGAAACTCTCACCCCTTAATGAGAAATCATGGGTGCACCCCACCTGGGGAATAATTTACCAATTAAAGGCTGAAAAGGCTGCTTCTCTGCCTGGCTGGGGAGGTAGAGCAGGAATGAGGAGGGCAGGGGGAGAGTGACGAGGGTGGGGGAGGACATTGAGCTCAAAGGCTACGAAGAAGGGGGGAACAGGAGAGGGACTGCCCAGAAAGCAGTGGTGACACGCCCCTGGTGAGTTCTCTTCTGGAAGGGGGCAAGGAGCAACTTCAGCTTCAACCTCAGCATGCTCGCCCCTGGTCTGGCCTCCTGGAGAGAAGGCACTGTTGGATATAGGAAAATAGACTTAGAAGAAATAGCATGTCTTGATGTTTCTTACAGATCTGTGCCAGCTTTCTGTTTCTGAGGAGAAGGGAAGGAGGTCTTGGGGAAGCTGATATCTGAATTAAAGCAGTGGCTCCCTCATTTTCCAATTCAGCTGCTTCTAAGGGATTTCCCTCAACTCCTTTCCAGCCTCCCATCTCCTTCCACTTCATCAGTCTTTATTTTTCCAGTGTTCAAGGATTCTTGATTTTATCAGCATAGCCTGTCCTTCCACCAAGATAAATCCTGAACCCTCCATTCCATAATCAACAGTCTTTGAGACTAGTGGTGACAGAAAAATTGTCATCGCTCGGTAACCAGCCTTTAGACAGGCGCTCCAAGCATTCTAGTCTTGACCAACTCTGATTAATAATGACAATACTAATTCATTTCTACAATGTTTTAAGGCTTGCAAAGACTTTTACTCACAACAAACCTGAGTTCGGTAATTGTTGTTCAGTTATATCCAACCGAATATTTGGGGTTTTCTTGGTCAAGATACTGGAGTGCTTTGCCATTTCCTTCTCCACTTAATTTTACAAATGAGGAATCTGGGGCAAATAAGATGAAGTGACTTGCCCAGGTCACACAGCTAGTAAGTGTCTGAGGTCAGATTTGAACTCAGGAAGATGAGTCTTCCTGACTCTATGCCTGGCACTGTACCACCTACCTGCCCCGTGTTAGGTAATAGGAATGTTATTATGCCCATTTACAGATGGGGAAGCTGAGGCTCTAAGACCTAAATCAACTTGCTCATGGTCATACAGCTAGGAGGTATTCAAGATAGGATATGAACCCATGTCTCCTGACTCCAAGTCCAGAATTCTTTCCATTATGCTATGTTAGTATTCTAGTATGCTTTCCCTTACATTGAGCCAAAATCTGCCTCTTTGTAATTTCCATCTATTGGTTCTAGCTCTATCCTCTAATATCAAGGAGAATAAGTCTAATTTTAACTATTTTAAGGGAATGATCATGGGAGCTAGTGTGGTATGGTGGAAAGAGACTTGACTTTGAAGGCAAAGGTTGTGAGTTTGAATCCAACCCTGTGCCCTAGGGCAAGTCACTGTATTTTAAATCTCAAGATTTCTTAAAAATGAGGGGGTTGAACTAACATCGAAGCCTTGAATCTAAGACCCCTACAGCCCATATGAATGAGATATGCACCTGCTTGTGTCCAGATCAAATTAGGAGACTGGAAAGGGAATAAAGATCCAAAATGATTGGAATTTTTAGCTCTGACTTAAGCTAAACAGAGTAAGATAATCCCTGCTCACATAAGAAGTGGTTCCTATCTCTTTCTCTGTCACCTAGTTCTCAAAGCAGAATTCCCAAAGCGTGAATGTCTCCAAAATACCTTCTCCTCAGTGGATTCTTCCGGTTAACAGACTAAGATCTCTATGCCATTTCCAATGCTATTAATTTTCTCTATAGGGAGAGATACCTGGGTTGCTTTCCGATGGCTGAACCAATGGTGCTGTCATTGATGGAGGACCTGCTAGGACGTTTTCACAGGGACCTTTTTCTATTATGAACCAACCCCATGTTCGTAAAGGTCTGAATGGGAAGGAATAAAGACTGCCCTCTGACTTCCCCTTCTGCTTAGGTCAGAGTAGGCCCTTGCTCCCTGGCCCCCTAAAGAAGGCTCTGCTCCAAGACATGGCAGGATATGGCCCTCAATGAGTGTGTCAGGCTTTCCTCTAGAGCAATATGGAACGGCTTAATGCAAAGCTGTTTCCAGCTAGAGTGCTTGGGCTGTTGCCATCCATATGACGGAGGGATCCTCGCTGCAGAGGGGGAGGAAGGGGGAGGCCCTCCGCCCCCCAACTCATTCCATTGCTTTCTCTCATTCCCTTTCTCTCTTCCTTTTTCCTCCTCCCTCATCCCCACCCCCCCAACCTTGAAAGGGGATTTAGGAAAATACAGTCCTGTGTCTCAGGGAGTATCCCTTCTGGCAGCAGAGGGGCCCTTTCCTGGGGGCTTTGCCTGCTCTCTATTCTGTACATTCAGAATTATTAGTGGCAGCCTGTGTGTGTGTGTGTGTGTGTGTGTGTGTGTGTGTGTGTGTGTGTGTGAGAGAGAGAGAGAGAGAGAGAGAGAGAGAGAGAGAGAGAGAGAGAGAGAGAGAGAGAGAGAGAGAGAGAAACTCTGTGTTGGGAAGCTTTCTTCGTTGGAGATGGTAGCAACACAGCTTTGAGGCAGTGGGTCTGAAGCTACAAGGGACTTCATTTTCCAGCATGAAATGCTTAATGTCAAAATGAATAGAGCACTGGAGTTAGGGAGTCTTGAGTTCAAATCCTGCCTCAGACACTTAAAAGCAGTGTGACCCTGGGCAAGTAACTAAATCTTTCTTAGCCTCAATTTCCTCATCTGTAAAATAGTGATAATAATAACAAACCTCCCATGACTATTGTGAGGATCAGATGAGATATTTGTGAAATGCTTTACAAGCTTTAAAATACTAAACTAATGCTAGGCCTTAGTTATTTTTATTTGCTATCTCTGTCTTTCTGCATCTTTTCAAAGGACTTGTAAGTTTCCTTTCTCTCCCCTCCTTCCTTCCTTCCTTCCTTCCTTCCTTCCTTCCTTCCTTCCTCTCTCTCTCCCTCCCTCCTCATTTCCTTTCCTCCTTTCCTCCCTATCTTTCCACCTTCTTCTTCCTTTCCATCCTTCCTCCTTCCCTTTCTTCCTCCCTACCTTTCTTTCTTCCTTCCTCCTTTCCTCCCTCATCCATCCTTTCTTTCCTTCCTTCCCTCCCCTTTCTCCAGAATAACAAAATGAAAAAAGGGAAGATGGTCAGGAAAAGGCAGTACGCCGTGCAAAGAGGCGGTGGTAGTCTGTTTAAGGCCTCTCCCTAAATAACCTCTTCTTGCTGTCGTTCAGTTGGGTCTGACTCTACATGACCCCATGGAGCCACATGGGCTGCAGGGTTTCCTTGGCAAAGATACCGGAGTAGTCTGCCATTTCCTCCTCCAGTGTTGTCTCTGTTTTACAGATGAGGAACTGAGGTAAACAGAGATTAAGTGACTTGCTGAAGGTCACACAGCTAAAAAGTATCTAAAGCCAGATTTGAACTCAGATGTTCCTGACTCCAGGTCTGGTACTTTATCCACTGCACCTAGCGGTCCAAACAACCTGTGACTTTTAACTCTGAGCTTCTTCAAGTATTGTGGATAAACATGGTTAGTCCTATATTCATTTATCTTCATCAGTCTATCTGTGAGTGATGATGATAGTAGTCTTATTCCCCTGACCTGATAGAGGAGCAGTTAGATGGCCCAGTAGATTCAGCATCAGGAGGGTGTGGGTTCAAATCTGGCTTCAGACACTTACTAGCTATATGACTCTTAGTAAATCACTTAACCTCTGTTGTCTCAGTTTCTTCATCTATAAAATGAGCTAGAAAAGAAAATGACAAACCACTCCAGTATCTTTGCCAAGAAAACCCCAAATGGAAGAGTCAGACTCAATAAGATATGGCCTCTAGCCTTGAGGGGTATTTCCAAAATGTGTTCATAGGTTCATAAATTTAAAACTAAGAAGGACTTTAGAAGCCAGTGAATCTAACCCTCTAATTTTACAGATGAGGAAGCTGAGGCACAGAGAAGTTAAATAGCTTGCTCAGGGTCACACAGCTAATAAGTATCTTAGGGAGAATTTCAATTCAGATCTTTTTGACTTAAAGCCCAGGGTCCTATCCATATATGTGCATATTATCTATTGGTGGGATACTGGAGCCAGGGATTCAATCCCACCCCTGGGGCAAAAAGGTATATATGTGTTTGTATGGGTGTATGAATTTCATGAGGGTGCATGTGTTCTGTCTTTGGGTGCAAAAGCATGTGAACATGCCTGTATTTACATGTAGATTGTCAGAAGCAGTATGGAGCCTCAGAGTTGGAAATGACCTGGGAGATACTCTAATACCATCCCCTTGTTCCACAGATGGGAGCCCTGAGCCATCAGGGGAAAAGGTTTGACCAAGATCACACAGTGACAAAACCAAGACTATTATGTATCTGTGTGATTGTGTGTGTACATGTATTGGGGGAGCAGCCAACAGCTTAGGGGGAAAATCTGAAATGGAAATAGAGATTAGGAGTCCTCCACATGAAGCTGAGCTGGAAGCCACAGATGAGAAGGAGCTTGTCAAGGGGAGAAAGGTAGCAAAGGCAAAATCTCAGGAATCAGATCAGAAAAGGAAGGAAGGAAGAAAAAGCAAGTGAGAGGGACCTACATGGAAGAGGGGGAGAGTCTAGAGGGAAACCTGGAGAGTGCCCAGAATCATGGAAGCGAAGGGAGGAGGTAGCCAAAAGCAAAGGCTGTTGAATCTGCTAGCTTCTGCAGACCTTTATCATCTCATGACAGTTCTATCACAATAGTAACACTACTGCTGAATCTATCTGCCTCCAGTTCATCTTCCGTTCAGCCACTAAAGTGATTTTCCTAAATAGCAGGTTTGATTATGCTTAATAAATGTCAGTGGCTCCCTATTACCTCCACGATCAAATACAAAATGCTCTGTTTGATATTCAAAGCCTTTCCTAACCCAACTTTCTTCTACTTTTCCAGTCTCCGCTTTACTCCCCAACAGGGTCTTTGATCCAGAGATACCGACTTCCTTGCTGTTGCATGAACAACTCTTAGCTCCAGGCATTAGCTCTGGCTGACTTCCTTGCTTAGAATAGTCTCCCTCCTCCACTCCGACTACTGACCTCCTCAGCTTCCTTTGCGTCCCAACTAAAATCCTACTTTCTACAAGAGGGAAAGGCCAGTTCCCACCAGGAGGAAATGTATGGTAGGCTTCAGCGAAGTACAGTATGCAGTCTCCCAACAGTAGAACTGGAGTGCATCAGGCACCAGGGAAAAGCCTGTTAAAATGGTGATCTGATGAACTGGGCTTGGAGAGGGAGAGCGCGGAGCTGGATAGGAATGGAGTAGAAGAAGTCTAGGCAACAAAGGGATTTGGTTTAATTCAAGGATACATCCTTAATTAGCCTAAGAGATTCTTTCCGGAAAAGGAGCTTCAAATAGGACAGAGAGGAGGCCAATAGCTAGGGAGAGTTAACACAGTTGAAATGCAAAGACACTTTACAAAAGGAGAGCTATGGCAGCTCAATGTAGAGGAGCAAATGAAGCCCAAGTCAAAATAGATGAAGTTAGGAATAGACTGGGAATACAGATGACTCCTGTGAATTCCCTGGTTACAGGAAACTCCTCTAGGAGTAGGATACTTTTTGTTTTTGTCAATTACAATCCATTGCCTAGATGAAAGATTCTCAAACTTTGGGTCTTAGGACCCCTCTAGACTCTTAAAATTATTGCAGGTCCCCCTCCCTCAAGAGCTTTTATTTATTTATTTAATTTATATCTAATGATATATACTGTATTAGAAATTTAAATCTTAGTATTATTATGAAAATAGTTTTGACCCTTGGAAACTCCCTTAAAAGCGTCTCAGGGACCTTCAGGGAACCTTTTGAAAACTAGTGGCATAGAACGTTGAGAGGTTAAGGGACTTGTCCAGGGTGACACAGTTAGACTGAGTACAGGCTGTACTCTTAGCCTTCAGGACAGCTATCTATCCATAAATCCAGGCTGTCTCTCTATGAATATGAGAGTTGAAATGATAGTAATTGACATTTAGAGAGTTTTTAAGTTTAAATATGATACTTGACACACATTAATTAGCTCATTTGATCCTTGCAGATACCCACTATAGGTTTTATCTTTTTTAATCTTTTATTCTATACACTACAGATATTATCAAGCCCAATTTATTATTTATAGTTTCAGTGGTTTGCCTAAGAGAGTTGGTCTGGGAACTGGAAGACTCAAGTTATTGTATTGGTTCAGTCACTTATCCTAGCTGTGTGATCTTGGACAGACTGATGAACCTCTCTGGCTGTTACTTCCTTCATCCATTAAATTGGTATAATGAATGACAAAGAGTTTTGAAAACACTGGAAGTGAACTGAAGATATTTAGTCTGGTTAAAGGAAGATTGGAGAGGGGGATTCAAGCACAAGAGTTGTCTTCATATATTCGAAGGGCTGACACCTGGAATTAGACTTATCTCTGACCTCAGAGGGAAGAACATGGAGCAATGAATGAAAAGGAGCCTCAGTGAAAAGAAAGAATTTCCTAAGAGTTTGCACTGCCCAGCTATCACCCCACACTGAACTGGGCTGGCTCTGGAGTGAGTGACTTCTGTGGTCATAGGGCTAAGTCACCAATAGGTGAGAATTTATTTCAGTTTAGGGGACAAAGTGACCTAAGAGGTGCCATTCAGTCCAAAGAGTCTATGATTCTGAGAAAAAGGAATGATGCTAATGAGTGATAATAACAATTGTTTGCATTTATATAGGACATTAAGGATTACAAAGTATTTTCTTTACAACTCCTCTTTTAGGACATAGAATAAAATCGGAACACTGAGAAACAAACTACTTGACTCTGGGTTCCTTGTTTGATCTAAATCGTCTGTGTCCTGGCATGATGGTCTGCCCACACTTTATTGAATAAATGCATGATGAATGTTAGTCAGATGACTGTGTAGACCAAACTTTGTGCAATGGATAAATATAGCAAGAATTTGGAAGACTCTGAGAAGACCAATGTATGTGCATCACAGAGGATGCCCAGCCTTGGTGAGAGGGTCAGTCCAACTTGTGGTAGTCTGGTGCCAGGTCCCTTTGAGGGACTGCGTGTGGGTGATCTGGGTGGGGCTGAGAGGAATCCACTCCACAGCCTGGCGTGCCTTATCCAAGGCAGTGCAAGCACCATCTCTTTTGGGACCTTGTCTCTTTTCTGTCTCTGATCTGTGTGATTCTTTCTTAAGTTTCTGAAAAGATCCAGCTCTCTTTTGGTTCTTAAATGTCTCTGTCCCCATCTCTGCTCTTAGAAACAAGGGGTATGGTGGCACTTATTGTTTGGGGCCAGATCATACCTTCTCATTTAGACTTCCCAAGACACATTGGGTAGACCCAGAGACAGCCCTAGCAGAAGGCAATCCCCTGGGAAAATGAGAATGATATGACCTCACCTTCCCTTCCTAGATGGGCTGTTTTTCAAGATGCTGGTCCAACTTCCTACAAAAACGTTGGAGTAAAGGGGTAGGGGAATGGGAGAGTAAATGTTATTTTCTTGGAAGTGGTGAAAATTTTGTAGAGGAAAGGACTGGACCTGGAATTGTTGGCTCAGTGATGGAGAAATCAAGAGAAAAAAAGAGAGAAGCAGGACAGATACAAAGAAAAGATAGAGGGAGAAAAAGGAAGAAGGAAACCATGGGAGAGGGAAAGGTGAGGGAGAGAGGGGAAGAGAAAAGGGAAAGACAGAGGAAGAAGGAAGTGAGAGGGAGAGAAGAGGAGGAGAAATATATACATATATATATAATGCATATGTTTATGTACATGTAATGTCAGTATACCTAGGGTAGGGTTTTTTCACTTTTTTATGTGTCACCGAAACCTTGGACAGTTTGGTGAGTCCTGTGGATCTCTTCTTAGAAAAAAGTTTTTAAATGCCTTAAGTAAAATATATAGGACTACATGGGAAACCAATTATGTCGAAAGACAATTTACTGATAGGTGTGTGTGTGCGTGCGTGTGTGTGTGTGTGAGAGAGAGAGAGAGAGAGAGAGAGAGAGAGAGAGAGAGAGAGAGAGAGAGAGAGACAGAGAGAGAGAGAGAGACAGAGAGAGAGAGAGAGACAGAGAGACAGAGAGACAGAGAGACAGAGATAGAGACAGAGACAGAAAGACAGAGAATGTTCTCAGAGCTAGGTTAAGAATCCCTATCTTGAATAGAATAACTGCGGCGTGGAATTGGAGCTGAAGCGCTCCACTGGCGGGCTGGCCCGAGGCTGGGAAGCCCCTCCGTTTCTCCTGAAAGGCCCGGGCCTTTTCCTTCCTTCCCTTTCTCCCTTCCCGGCCCCTGCCCGCAGAAGGGGCTGGAGCGGAGCTGCCGTGCGGGGGCATTTCAGCGCAGTCGAGTGGAAAATAGACTTTAAACCCTCATTGTGGCTGAGCCGAGGGGACCGCGGGCTCCCGGGGGCGAACACAGCTCCCTGGAGCCGGGTTGGGGACACACGCAAGAGCTGGCCTGGACTCTTGAGGGTGCAGGAAGAAGGTCCCGGGAAAGGGTGGCGCTGCCCAGTAGAAGACAGGGGCTGGAGGCCAGGAACTGACGGGGCCCTTCCCCCGTCACGCCCTCCACTACCCTGAGCCTCCCTGTCTACTCCCCCGCTTCTCCCCCGCCTCCTACCAGCCTTTAGTCCGGGCAGGTACCTCTAGGGCCCTGAACGAGGACACTCGACGGGCTTGGGCTCAGCTAAGGCTCTGGGCGAAAAGTTTCCGAAATTTCATTACTTTTACTAAGAAAAAGAAAATGAAAAAGTCAGAAACGAATCAACTGAATCGAAGGCACAAGAATGAAGCGAAAATGAGGGAGCAGCCAGGATAGCTCCTAGCTGAGGGCAGCCGGCCCGGCTAACCCAGGACTGCATTGGGTCTGGGTGTGAGACTGTGCCTGTGTGTGAGACTTGAGTATGTGTGCTTGTGTATGAGGGAGTGTGTACTATGTGACGCGTGAATGAATGTGACTGTGGCTGTGAGTGATCGTTTGTATGTGTTTGTGCGTGACAACGTGGGTGTATATGGGTGATTCGTGTGTGGCTCGATATGTGTATTTGTGTGACCATATTGTGCTTGTGTGTGATAGCATTTGTTTTTTATTGTAGGTGTTTGCCTATGTAACCCTTGTATGTGACCATATTTGTGTGTGTTTTCGTGGTGTAAGTGGGTAGATATTCAAGTTTTAAAACACATCAGGAGGATTTGGGGGGGGGGGGATGAGTAAACCCTGAGACGTCGGCCAAGTACCAAAACTTTTTCTTGGCGACCTTTGTCACCTGAGCAAGTCTGGACAGTTCCTGGGAGCGGACTGGCACCTCTAAAGGACTCTTTCGTTTGGAATACCCCTGCAGTCTCCTTAAGCGCCTCAGTGCTCTCGGAAATTCTCTTCCAGGGCTTGTTAAAGCTAGCAGACTCTGTACTCGAAGTCAGAAGCGGTGGTGTGTGTGTGTGTGTGTGTGTGTGTGTGTGTGTGTGTGTGTGTGTGTGTGTGTGTGTGTACGCGCGCGTACCTGAGTGCTGAGCTAGGGAGCTGGCGGGAGAGGGAGTCTCGAAACAATCAGCCAACTGACTCACTAGCTGTACTCTGCCCCCAACCCAAGAGGTGCGAATAATCTCGCCTGGCGCAGAGGGGAGACTGAGGCTGGGATTTTCTCTGCCTCTTCGCCTCTTCAAATCTGCCATGAATAGAAGGTCGAGTTTCCCTCTTCTGGGCGCACGGAACTTTCCTTCACCACTGGGGACCCCAAAGATGTGAACAAAACATTACTTGGCTTCCAGTCTTCCGAGGCCTCACTTCCCTCTGGGATCCAGACCCCCGATCTCCCGTAGCTTTCTCACCCCAAACTTGACTCCTGGCCTTGGGTCAGATCCAAATGCGGGAACGGAGGATGGAGCGGGGAGCTTAGCGCCTGCTCGAGGGTCTGAGCGATATACTTGGAGGCTTCAGGAGGAAGTCCTCCCACTTCTCCCTCCTCCATTTACCTTCTGCGCCAACGTTTGTCCGCGTCTTCCTGAAACTCTCAACGCCACAACCCCCCTCTCTCCCTAATCTCTGCTCCCAAGAACTTCGTACCAGAATCAGCGATGGGTGTTCACCGAGAGAGGTGGAGTGGGGTGAGGGATTGGAGTAAGGGAAGATACTGAGGTGATCTTCGCCTGGAATTGGGGAGTTTGGTTCCCCAAGGGTCCTTGATTTAGCCAAAGTCTGGGTTGAGCAGGGTCGAAGGGGGTTGGGAGACAGGAGAAGGTCTGGGGTCTGACTTCACTTTTTGGGTCAACCTTTCCATCCGTAGCGTTGGGGTTGGCGGAGACAGAGAGATGGAGGGAGGGTTGTGTGAAGAGTGGAAGGGAGACCCCTGAGAAGGTGGTAGAGGAGGAAGAGGACGACGAGGAGGTGGAAGATTAGATGTGAAGGAATAGCCGCTGAAGGAAAACTGCATGGAAGGAATTGGGGAGGACGGTAACAGCAGAGGGGGAACGATCCCGAATCTCCCTACAGTACTCCAGTCCTCTTTTTGCCTCCGATCTCAAGTTCCCTCCCTCGCTCCCTCCCCCCTCTCCCTAGTCCCTCCTCTCTCCTTTCCCCTCCCCTCCCCCAGCCCCTAGCCCTCCCCCCCACCTGGGGGCAGGTGAGCAGCAGCCAATCGGCTGGCGCTGTCCAGGTACCTGCTCCTTCTGTCCTCAGGCTCCCACCAAGCCACAGCCTGGGCCGGGCCGGGGGGGAGGGGGGTGGAGGTGGAGGCGGGGGCGGGGGTTCTCCTTCCGAGCGGCCGCTGGTGGGACTCAGGGGCTTTGGAGACTGCAGCGGCGGGGGAGGGGGCTCCCGCAGCATCCCTTTGGTCCCGAGGACTAGTCATACTCCAGATCCCGCCGCTCCAAGGAGGAATCCGAAGCCGTGCTCCTGAGCGCCAGCCACAGCCCCGATCTCCGGGCCAGGGGCGGCGCGGGGCTGCACTGAACCCAGACACCAACTCCTTGCCCGCATCCCGCCGGGGCCCTTTTCTTATCCGGGGGGAGGTTTCGGGGGGGTGGGGTGGGTGGGGATGTATGTGTGAGAGAGCGAGTGTGTGAGTGAGGCAGCGTGTGAGTGTGTGCATGTGCGTGTGTGCATGTGCGTGTGTTTTCGCACACCCCGCACGGCGGCGGCGGCGGCGGCAGCAGGGACGCGGTCCGCTCCACCCCCCACCGAGCCAAAGAAGCCCCCTCTCTCGCTCGGTCCCCGACCATGTTCCAGCCCGCAACCAAGCGCGGCTTCACCATCGAGTCCCTGGTGGCCAAAGACAGCGGCGGCCCGGGAGGCCCGGGCGGCCCCGGCCCGGGCCCGGGAGGCGGCTCCCACCACTTGGCGGCCCCGGCGGCGGCGGCCGGTGACGAGCCCCTGCGGCCCACGGCGCTCAACTACCCCACGCCAGCGGCCGCCGAGGCATTCGTGAGTGGCTTCCCGGCCGCCGCCGCCGCCGCCGCGGCCGCCGCGGCAGCCGCAGCCGGCCGCTCCCTCTACGGCGGGCCCGAGCTCGTCTTCCCCGAAGCCATGAACCACCCGTCCCTGACCGTGCACCCGGCCCCCCAGCTCGGAGCCTCCCATCTCCAGCACCCGCATTCCTTCTTCGGAGCCCAGCACCGCGACCCGCTCAACTTCTACCCCTGGGTCTTGCGCAATCGTTTCTTCGGACACCGCTTCCAGGGTGAGTCGTCTACCCCTGCCCCTGCCCCTGCCTTCCGCCGCGGCGGCCCGGGCCCAGCCTCGAACCCCCTTTCCCTCTGCTCCCGCCGCCGCCCGCAGCCCGGAGCCCAACTCGCCGGCGTTGAGTCAGGGAGCTGACACCTTTCCCTTTTCGGAACTCAAATGCGCTCGCCGAAGCCCCCGGGAGGTAGGGAACAGGAAGCCTGCGGAGGAGGAGGCTGGGGGGAAGGGGAGGAGGCGAGGGTGCTGGGAACCTTTTACCTCTTTGCCAGAAGTTCTGGAAGAGGGACGAAGGGGGAGGGGAAAGCCAGGCACCCAGCCCGAGAAACTAGAGGGACCCGTCGAATTAGGACCTCAGCTGATACCCTGTCTCGGCGTTCAATTCACTAGATCTGACAGGGTCTCGCCACTCTTTTGGGAGTGGAGTGCGGTGCTCTTAGCTCCCAGCTAGGGAATGGAGATTCGAGCCGAGATCCCCGGTTTTTCAGGGAACATTCTGTATCTAATCCCTAGGAACGGTTCTTCGTCCCAGGAATGTTCCAAGCCTTGTCCTGGGAACGTTCGATTCCCATTCCTGCCCTTCACTCTGGAGGAGGATCTTTGGGATCCTCTCCGTCCACGTCTCTCCTCTCTTCCTTCAGCTGGCTCCAAGGCGGGTTAGTTTTATTGATTTGTAAAAGACACAACAAAGCCTTTAGCAACCGAACCCGCTGGCGCTGGGGTCCGAGCCCTAGCCGAGGAAAGTCCAGCAGTTGCCAGGGCTGATTGATCTAAGGAGGGCGGCCTCGGCGGTCCTTGGCGTACGGATTGCGAGGTTTTAGAGGCTTGCGGGCCAGGTTCGGACTTTTCCACATCATCGGTTAGGCGTCTGCAGGGTAGCCTGGGCAAAATGTATGGTGCCCCATTTCCCTGCCACTGCCCAATGCCCAGTAAGACCACGGCGTCTGCAGGCTTCTTGAGGATCCGACAGTAGAGGGAAGGCGAATTGAGTCAATTTATCGAATAATCAATTTTCTCCCCGGACCACCAAACCTCAAACAGAGCTTTACTTCAGGACATCCTAAATTAAAGAAGATCGTAGGTCCATTTTGTTGTTTTTGAAGGGGGACGCTGCAATTATCTGGGTAATTGTCTTAGTAATCTACCTAGTTCACTTTGTTAGAGTAGATCAGGTTTGCTCAGATCCCTTCCACTGCCCTGAACCTGGGGAGAGAAGAACTCTGCAATGATCTAGGATCGGTCTGGTAAAGAAACAAACGCCTTGAACCTGGGAAACTGGGGAACAACCTCAGGGAAAGACTGTTTAACTGGGCCTGCCCTCTTGCTCAGTCCTGCGGCCAAGTCTACGAGAGCAAAGTTAAGTGGAGGACTGAGGAAACTCTCCGAATAATACAGGCAAAATAATTCATGGACGAAGAGGGTGTGTGTGTGTTTGTGTGTCTGTGTCTGTGTGTGTGTGTGCTCAGATTGCACAGATATTTCAGGTGAAGGTAGCTTCTCTTTTCCTCTCCTCATTTTTATTCTATTTTACTGTGCCTTGAACTATAGGGTTGCTTGCCTTCACTCTCCCCTAAGTATAAGCCAGGATCACAACCCAATAGCTCCTCGCCCAAGACGAAAAGTCAGAGCAGGGAGAGGAGCAGGAGGCTCTAGCTTGTCTGATTGCTCTCGTTGGGTTTTCTCCACCTGAGATGTGTACGTGTCTGAATTATTCGGATAATTGCCTCGAATCTTTGCTTCCCTGGGCAAAGGATCATGTCAATTCCATCTGTTTCTTATCGATGAAATCATATTTTAGCCTCATTCCACCTACTCTCTGCGTGACTTCTTTTGCCTCCCTGACGTTACTGACCCGGGGGTGAGGAGAACCAGACAGACAGGCAGATACAGACACACTGACTACTCTGCCGGGAAGAAGGAGGCCAGTTTGTCCATTCTGTTTCTCCCTAAATCGGGCCTCCATTCTCCCATGGGAACCCAGGGGCAGGAGAGGACGTGAGGCGGAGGCAGGAGAAGAGGACGAGCAAAGGAGAGGGCTAAGGAGCCCCCAGGAAGAGGCCGAAAGCCCAATCCTCTTGCTTCAGACATGGTCGCCTTGTGGAGAGAGATGGGCTGCGGAGGTCGCCTTCCCTCGGTATCGAATCGGGCTCACAAACTTGTAGACAACTTTCCTTCCCTGTCTGTCAGCTATGCGTGACCAAGGCCTTAGAAACTAAAACAGCCCTTTCCTTTCTCCGACCTCAGAGGGACTCGGGTCTCTGAATCCTTCCCTCCCGAGCCTGGAGCTTCCCCGGGAATTTTCACTCTTCGTTCTATTTTCGCGCAGCCGTTCGCAGTGCTCCGACACCGCCGGGATGCAAAGGAGCTTTGCCGGGAAAACTCGAGGCTTTGGAAAGGCCCAGGAGCTCCCTCTGCACCCCTTCCTCCTCCCGAGGGAAGGGTGGGCCTGAGACTCGCGGGACGGAAGAAATAGATCCTCATCTAATCAAGCTCAGAAGATTTTCCTTTGCGGGACAAAAAGAATCCAGGCTGAGAGGTCGTTTTCAAAGCCAGAAATGTAGGTACGCTCCCCACCTCTGAGAAAGACCCCTCTGGATCGCGATCGTCCCTCTAACCCAGAAAGGGCTACGAAAGTCTGCTACATTTTCAAACCTAGAGACATTTGCGATTCCCTGGGCGGTTCGAAACGCCGAGATGTTTCCAAACCTGGACCACGCCCGAGATTCCATCCCCCCTAATTCCGAGGGATTCCGGAAGAAAATCCGTGAGATTTCGGTCAGTGGGAGCTGCGGGCACGGACAGGGCTTCTGCCCTATCGAGAGGAAGCCTGGCCGGGTCAGTATGCTCGAGGAAAGAGCCCCTGGGTCTCAGCTCCAGATCTGCTCCGGCATTTCGATTCAGGGGGGAAACAGACAAGCGAACGAATGAACAGTGTTTGTACATTTCCTGCTTATTTCGCTATTGCAGCCGGCATCCCGGCTCTCTCCCCCAAGTCCTTTGCTCTATGGGATGGTGCTACCCAAACAAGGCGAGGGAAAAAGCCCAGAGCTCTACGACCCTTCCTCCCACCTTTAGACCCGGGTAATAGAGATCGAAAGTCTTTCGCAGGTGCTTCCTCCCCCCACCCCCCACCCCCGCTCCAGGAGAGGAGTAGCAACGAATTCCAGGCACCAAAAATACTGGGAAAATGTGAGCTCTAAATTAGCAGGCTCCGCGGGCTGGAGGTGGGCTGGACCCGGGCTTTGGATCTGGGCGCTGCCTAACTCCATGGCCTCTGGCTGACTGAGTGTGCGATCGGAAAGGGAACTGCCAAGCTGGGGAAGGGCTGCGGCTAGCAAGTGTGTGTGTGTGTGTGTGTGTGTGTGTGTGTGTGTGTGTGTGTGTGTGTGTGTGTGTGTGTGTGTGTGTGTGTGTGTGTGTTTGCCCCGGGAATGAATAATATTTCCCAAAGGAGGAGAAGCCCACGGAATGGGGCGCAGGGCATATAGAGCTCATTAACCAGCTCCCCATGCAAATCCCCTGCGGCCCTTCCCCTCCCTCTAGTCCCCCGCCCCAGCTCCGCGGCCCGCGGGAGCCAGGGGTGCATCAAAGGGCGCCTTTGTTCCGGGCAGGAGCTGAGGGATTAGGTTATCTCCGCGCTGCTGAGGCCGAAGCCAGCTCTCTGGGCTCTCTCGGAGCTTTGCGGGCCAGAGAGACCCCGAAGCCAGAGCTGCCTGGGATCCCGAGCCCCCAATGGGGATGGAGTGGTGTGTGAGCCCGGGTAGGATGGGGGCGAGGGAACTCATTTCACCTTGTCAGGCCCACTTTCCTTCAAAGTCCTGGACTCCGCCGAAGCCCTGGGTGCGGGAAGGAGAGTGAAGCGCCCTTCCCAGGGCCCTGGGGAGGCCGGGCCTCTTTTTGCCTCTTGCTTCTGACCAGGCCCTGAGAGTGTTGGGGGATGGGGCGGGAAATGGATGAATCCGTTCCTTTTCTGTTTTCCCTTCATCCTGCACCGCAAATGGAAGAGGGGAGGCCTGGGGACCCCCCGAATTTCCATTCCATATGACCTGCCTTCCCCTTGTCTTAGTACACGCTGACTTACTTTCCCCTAGAGTGGGCAGAGAGCCGGGTCAAGCTGCAGACGCTGGGCCTGCCCAAGGGTTGGGCCTCAGCCCGGACCCACTGTGTTCAGTCTGCCCCTTCCTCTTCTCCCAATTTCCCCTTTTCAATAATGTCCATAAAGTCATCTCTTGGAAACCACAGGACACACACAGACATCTACTCAAACAATTCATCCATCAGAAAACATTTATTACGCACCTAATGTATGCAGGGTCCTTTGCTGTGCAGACAGTTCACTCACATGTACATAGACATACACATTCACAGACTCACATATATGTACATACAAACAAATGTACTTGTCCTCCATCTACATACATACAATCAGACACTTATGTGGATATACACATTTAAAGACCCGTACACATATGAATATACATAGATTTACATACTCACTAAAAATTAAATAAACACACATTTATTCATGGAGAAACATACAAATTCTCCCAGCCTCACCTATGGGGTCTGCACAGACATACAAGTATACCCAGGCACCACAGGTATAACGTACATGCTATAAAGGGTCTCACAAGTGCAGGGAAGTAGAGGACTGGACTATAAGACCCAAAACCGAACCAAGTTTTCTCTTCTATGCAACGAGAAGTGTTTTAGTCTTCTCTTCCTTTAACAAAGGTGGGGAGACTTTTCAGCATACTGAACCTTTCTGCTCACAGATTCCCTAGGGTCTGTTAACAAGACCATATTCACAAGTAAATACAGAGATCCACACCAGCCTGTGTGTATGCAAAAATTCATAAGATTAAGAAAAATACACACATGCTTCCTGACCGCAACCACAAGCACAAAGATTGTGCCTGCACCAGCCTTTGGAATTATGGAATTGAAACCATTGCCAGAGTCACTTAGCTACTGCATACATACACTGCTTTTGTCGGATTTGTCTAGAGCCCTGAGCAAAGGGGCACTTTGGGGGTGGGGAGGGATCACGGTTCTCCATTTTTCCGAAAGCACCTTTCTTTCCCCCATGCTCCATAGAGGGCAGCTATAAGCCCAAGGGGACCCACAGACGAATAGCTTCACATACTCAGTCATTCGCTGACTCACAATTACACAATCACACAACACTAATCATTCAATCCTCTAACTCACAAAATCCAACAACCATAGTTATATACACGAGCAATAATAAATTTCATCTACATAACACTCTAAGGTTACAAGAGGCTAGCCTCAAAAGAATCCTGAGGTGGATAAGTTCCAACGTCACTAGACATCTTACAAATGAAAAAACTGAGGCCCAGATTGTGAGAAGTGTCATGACTTGTCCAGAGTCACTGAAACCCCAGCCTCCTGACACCAAGTTCAAGGATCTTCCCACTAGGTGACCCTGACTTTGTGAATCCCACATTTACACAGCTTCACCTCCCCCAGCAGCTGCTGACCATCTTCGTCCTCATCCTTTACTCTTCAATGGGTCTGAGGCCACACCAGTCCACCAAGAAACCTTTATTAAGCACCTACTCAGTACTAGACATTAAAAATACACAGAAGTGGAGAAACAACAAGTCGTCACTGGGCTATCGCCAAGTATCAGGGTCAGGCAGATTAGAGCTTGTCCCTTGCCCTCTCTTGTCAGGGATGGAAGCAGAGACAGGTAGAAAGTCAGCTCATCTGGCATCCCAGGTGATAAAGAGGGGAGGGCGGGCCTCAGGCTATTGACAAGAGGAAGATTGATCTCCCAAACCCTCTTCTCACTCCCCAAAAAGTTTCGATCTGTGCTGAACCAATGTCCTTAACTGTTTTCTCGGGTCTCCCTTGTGACCAATGGCATGTGGCTGGTCTCTTAGGTGTTAATCGGTGACAGAATTTGGCTCTGTGGGGATTTTTCTGGGATCAAACACACCACATTAGACTCATTAGCTGTATTTCTACCTACACAGTACATAAATACATTTGGCAAACACTCCTGCTCAGAGAAAGAGCTACCAACATGCACACGCACACACACAGACGCAGACACGAACAACTCAACTTAACATGCTGTTCGTATGACTAAACCATGAAATTGGGAATATGACTCGCCATCTTTTTTCTGTTTTTCTGTACCTCTGTCTCCCTTCACTTTGGGCTTCCTTCCGATGTCTTATCTGCAACTAGGTTCCTCTGGGCTCTGCCTATTTTACAAAGCTTTTGGAGGAGGGGATTAGAGGGAGGCAGGCATGGGTTGGGTTGGGACCAGGTATGAAAGAACTAGGAAGCAGTCCAAGAAAGGCTCCCTGAGAAGATAGGGCTAAGGTTAAAGGGATACTTGGTTGAGGCAGGGGAGGGGCTGCCTGCCTCCTGAAGCTAAAGGAAAGGGCACCCAGTCCTTTCCTCCCTTCCCTGCCTACTCTGTGGAGAATCAGGCAGGAGGCTGAGATCACAGGCTATTCCAATGAGAATAACAAAGTCCAACTTTCACTTTTTCCACTATCTTCAAGTGCCTGGCAGTGAAGGTCAAACCCAGGTACTCAAAGCACTGTTGTTTCCCCCAAGGGCAGCCTCTGTTCCCACCTCTAGCCCCTAGACCCCCAGTGATATAATATCCCTCTTCAGTGGCAGTATAGTCGTGGCTTCCAAACCTGGAGAGGAGCTGAAGGGAAATGAGAAGCTTAGCCCTGGGAGTGGAACAGACCCCCCCCCCCCCCATACACACACACCCCTCCCCATTCCTTCTAGGGATTTTCTTTTCCCTCACCTTGGTACAGCTGATCCCAGCATCACTAGAGTTTTGGGCAGCCCAAGACCCTTGTTTGTATGTCTCCCAAAGTTTGAGGACTTTCAATTCAGCTTGTTTTTCTGAAGGACCAAAATTTCTTATGAAACTTAATGAAGTGCTATCTTTAATGTCAATTGTTATGCTTTGTAAAAAAGACTCAAGGTTTTTTCCCCCGTGTGTGTGTGTGTGTGTGTGTGTGTGTGTCTGTGTGTGTGTGTGTGTGTGTGTGTGTGTGTGTGTGTAGTTAACTTCATTCTTACATTTCTGGTTGCATCTCTTCATTTTTATATTCTCTATCGTTCTTTTTTTCACTGTCTGGTAACTTATCATAATCTTCCACCTTTTGTTCTAAACCATTGATTCTTACTTGTATTTTTAAAAATTTATTTTATTTATATTTTAAATATTTCCCAATTACATTGAAATTATAATATTCATTTTAAAATTATTTTGAGTTCCAAATTCTCTCCCTTCTGCCTGTCTCTCCCCTACTCCTTGAGAATGCAAGCAATATGGTATTGATTACACATGTGATGTCATACAAAATATATTTCCACATTAGCCATCTCATTTATCTTTTAAAATTTTTAGATAAGAGTTTATATTTTGTTCTTTCGTTTATTTTCTTTTTTTGATTAAGCTTCTCAGCCACTTTGGCAGTTCTTGAAGGTAATCTGCTCTTATTTCTAGGATATCTTGTTGTGGTTATAGAAATATTATTACCTTCTTTTTCCGGAAATTTATTCTTTCTTTTACCTCATAGGATAGTGTCATGTCATGAGGAACCTTTCTATATTTATTCATTTCTGCAGCATATCAAAATGGGATTTTTGGCCTCATGAGGATTGCTCTTTCCTTCCTTCTTTCCTTTTCTCTCTTTCATTTTTCTTTCCCCCTCTTTTCCCAATTGTTCTTTTATTTTAGTACATTTCTTGATACTTTGAAATGATGGAGGGGAGCTGTGCTTAGACCGGGGAAATTCACTTAGCCATCTTGCTGGATTCTGCACCTCCCCCTCCCCCCACCAAGTCCAAGAACTTTGAAGAACCAAAGAATGGACTGACTGGTCTCTGATTTCATCAGAGTGAACAGTGTTGGAGAATCTAATCTTTAATTCTCCATGCTTTCACTTTGATAATAATATAACTCACCTTTCTATAGTATTGGGAGAGTTACAAAGTGCCTTCCTTCAACGTCTCTTTGATATTCAGTGAGAGGAAATTTAGTGTCAGAGCTGGGATCCCATCTCAGGTCCTTGCTATCTCTAATTTCAGTGTTTTTGCCATTACAGTATACTGCTTCACTTATCTGCCTCTTCTCCTAGAAAACATTCGTTGACTGGCATTATTCATATATTAGCTGAAGACATGATGAGATCTTATTAAACACAGAGACAAAGACACAGACAGACAGACACATACACAATTGGTTTTTTTTTTTTGAATTCCAAATTGCCAGGTTAATTCATTCCACAAATAGATCCATCCACATGACTTGTTGTCTCAGCTTAAATATTGGATCCAGTGCTAGTTATATGGGGTTGAAGGATAACAGCAATAGCTAACATTTATATAGCCCTTGAAGGCTTGCAAAGAGTTTTACATATCTTATTTCATTTGTTCCCCAACAACCCTGGGAAGTAAATGCTATTATTATCCCCATTTTACCGATGAGGAAACTGAGGCAAGCAGAGTTTAAGTGACTTGCCCAGGGTTACACAGTTAGTGTCTGAGACTCGATTCAAACTCAAATCTTTCTGACCCCAAGTCCAGACCTCTATCCATTGCTGCCTCAAGTATGAGAGAGCAATTTATAAACTTCATATACTGTGCCCAGATATGTGATTTGTTACCACTCCACAGACCCTTTCAAAGTCTGTGCTTCTGTGTATCTAGCTTGGTGCATGTTTGAAGATGATGTATGTGAGTATTGTACGTGAGTGTGCATGAGTCTATGGACAGTATTTTGGGTCTGTATTTGTGCACACGTGTGTCAGTGTGGTGAGTTGCCTGAGGGAGCAGTGGGATTGCAGGTCCCTATGTTGTATGTCTGTTGGGGGAGGTTTGTACCTATCTCTGTGGTTACTGGCTCATTTCAATATATACACACCAGTCAGAGCATTTCCATTGCCCTTAGAGCAGAGATAATCTAAGTGTGCATTTGTGTGCCTCTGCAGAAATGTGTGTGTAATTGTGTGCACAGGCCATGCACTTAAAACACACACACACACACACACACACTGTATGTCTATATACAGTAGATTAGAGAAAAGAAGACTGAAGCCAAGTTGGGATATATATTTACATGCACACCCATGCAAAAACCAAATCTTCCCCCTTCTCTCTCTCTCATTTATTATTTTTAACTTCGTTCTCATATTTCTGGTTTCATCGTTTCATTTTTGTATTCAGTCTCTGTCATTACAATTTTGCAGAGAGGGAGAAAGAGGAGAGGGGGAGAGAGAGAGAGAGAGAGAGAGAGAGAGAGAGAGAGAGAGAGAGAGAGAGAGAGAGAGAGAGAGAGAGAGAGAGAGAGAGAGAGAGAGAGAGAGAGAGAACTTATCTAGATTGCCTATATATTTACACATTAACGTTCCAACAGCATGGACTATTTAGAGACTAGGTAGGATCCTCTGTATCTGGGTTTGGGTTGCGGGGCAATCCTTTCCTTGTAGCTTTTGGTCTGATCTCTTGGCCAGCTTGGAATGAAATGAGAGGAGGGGGATTCATATCAGCATATAGCATTGGAAATAGGCTGGAGGGAAATGGAGGACTCAGCAGATTTTGTCCAGACTTCTGGTAGTTGGTTGTTCAAATAAGCAGTACAATGTAAGAGAAGAGGCTAAGGAGAAAGAATAGGAGAAAATTGATTCTCCATGCCTAGAAGTAGGCAGGCTGTTCTGTTCAAAAAGAGGGATGGTTTGGGGACCACCCGTCTAGTTACCTTTGCTACCAGCTTAGCAGGGCTTATTGGGAGAACAAGAGGAAAGGGGATGATGGCTATGTGGCTGCTTTAGTGTGTGTGCGTGTGTGTGTGCATGTGTGTGTGTGTGTGTGTGTGTGTGTGAGAGAGAGAGAGAGAGAGAGAGAGAGAGAGAGAGAGAGAGAGAGAGAGAGAGAAAGAGAGAGAGAGAGAGCGCTTTTTATTTGTCACACTAGTTTAAGGAGGTGAAAGATACCAGTTCACCTTCTGTCCTCTGGCTGTGTGTTGGGGTAAGGGGGAGCTTTTTTTTAATGCGAGATTCTCCACCTGGCAATTCCTTCCCTTCAGAGTCTGACTGTCCTGGAGACAAGAAGTGACCAGCTAATTCAGATTAAAATGTTTTTAGTGGTACCAGTTTGTATATTGAGATTGAGATTGCAGCATAGATTGATAGCTGAAAGGGACCCTAGAGATTGTCAGAACCACCCCTTCCTTTGGCAAATCAGAAAACGAGGAACCAGAGTGGAGAAGGAACTTTTTCAAGGTCATGAAGTTAGGAGGGAATATGTAGGATGTGAACCCAGGCCCTATGATGCTTGGGGTCAAATAATAAAGTGTCTGTCTGGGTGGAAGGGAATGATGACCAGACTTAATAGCAAACTCATAGAACTGGGATCAAAGCAGGGAATGTTGGAAATGAAAAATAAAAACCCTGGGGACCAAGGACTAGGAAAGAAATGAGAATCTGGTAAAGGAAAGGGTGTGGGGAGGACTTCAAAGGGAGTGGAAGGTGGATGGGAGGTAAAAAGAAAATCAATAGTAGAAGAAGTGGAGAAGGGAAGGGCAATGATTGAATAATAGGGAAAAGGATATGAGGAAAAACTGGGAAGGAGGCATGGAGGATAGAAGTAGGGGAGACAAGAAATATGGGAGGTGAGATAGAGGGAGGAGAAGGAAATGGAAGAAAGAAATAGGAGGAGCAGATGGGTTTGGGGGAGATGAAAACTGAGTGAGAGATGGTGTTGCAGGAGTGGTGATAGGATTTAGGGGATCAGAGGCTTCACCCAACCACCTCTCTGTGATAATATAAGAAAAAATCCTCTTCGGGACTCATCCCTCCCTGGGAAGTCAACGGTGGACGGATTCAGGTCCTACAAAGAAAGGTAGCAGGAGGGAGTGGGACCAGTATTCTCCTACAAAGAGACGTTGCTTATTCAGAAGATCTGTATGGCAAATGATGCCGTTATAATGTGGTACCTTATTAACAGTCTCGGATATACCCTGGCTTCCTCCTGTCCCTGGGAACGGAACTCCATATGGTAAGAACCTTCTGGAGTCTAACAGAAAGACTAACACTTCTAGCCTGGAACAGGGGTTAGCCCTCTTCCCCAACAGCAGAGTGTAGAAGGGGTTCCCCTGGGCAGGATAGGAGTGGTTATGTCAACGCCGTGGAGAGGAACGAGCCTCGGCTCCAGTCCGAGACTTGCCGACAAATCCCGACTCTGTCACTTCCTACCCTTGGGACCTTGGGCAAATCTCATCAACTCTTTGGGTCTAGGTTTTCTCTGAAAGATGAAGGGGTCCGAAAAGATGGACACGAAATCCTCTTCCAGCGTTGAATCCTTAGCCTTGCTATGTTGTACAAACGCACAGAGCTCTGAGAAGAGGTACAGGACCTATGTTCGAATCCTTACTCGGATGTTTACGACCTGGACGGCCCTGAGTAAGTCTATTTTCCTCCTT
The DNA here is from genome assembly GCA_023548195.1 of Bettongia penicillata ogilbyi. Classification (NCBI taxonomy): domain Eukaryota; kingdom Metazoa; phylum Chordata; class Mammalia; order Diprotodontia; family Potoroidae; genus Bettongia; species Bettongia penicillata. The sequence goes on from JAJHZJ010000257.1 coordinate 11,942,287, forward strand.
CGGAAAATAAAGGCATTGCCCAAAAAGAGCAGGGTTTCGTAGTGGAAAGAGAGCTCCATCGGAAACAGGAAGATGGGGGCTCAAATCTTGGTATTTGTGAGCTGTGGGAGCCTTCATCTGTATGCTGGCTGTAACTAAAGCTTTTGGGGTGGGGGAGTGGGTTAGGGAAATCAATCTCCATCTTGTCGCTAGCCTGAGGCCCGCCCTCCCCTCTTTATCCTGGGATGCCAGCTGAGCTGACTTTCTACCTGTCTCTGCTTCCATCCCTGACAAGAGAGGGCAAGGGACAAGCTCTAATCTGCCTGACCCTGATACTTGGCGATAGCCCAGTGACGACTTGCTGTTTCACCTCTTCTGTGTAGCTTTAATGTCTAGCACTGAGAAGGTGCTCAGTAAAGGTTTCTTGGTGGATTGGTGTGGCCTCAGACCTGTTGAAGAGTAAAGGATGAGGACGAAGGTGGTCAGCAACGATGGGAGGGGAACAGCTGCTGGGGGAGGTGAAGTTGTGTAAATGTGGGATTCACAAAGTCAGGGTCACCTAGCGGGAAGGACCTTGAACTTGGTGTCAGGAGGCTTGGATTCCAGTGACTCTGGACAAGTCATGACACTTCTCATAAACTGAGCCTCAGCTTTTCTCATTTGTAAGATGTCTAGTGATTTTGGAACTTATCCACCTCAGGATTCTTGTGAGGTTAGCCTCTTGTAACTTTAGTGTTATACAGATGAAATTTATTATTAGTGTGTATAACTGGGGTTATGGGATTTGTATGATGGAGTGTTGGCTGCTTGGGTGCAGTGTGATTGTGTAATTGTGTGTCAGTATGTGACTGAACATGTGTAACCATGTGTCTGTGTGTCCCCTCGGGCTTATAGCTGACCTCTATGGAGCATGGGGAAAGGAAGGCGCTTTCTGGAAAATAGAGAGCTGTGATCCCTCCCCAAACCCAGATAGATGGCCCTGTTCGCAGGGTTCTAGGTAGAGCAGCTGAAAACAGTGGGTGGAGGAGATGAGCGACTCTCACAATTCCCGCCATCGTTTGTGTCCCAAACTGGTGCCTGCTTCACCCACCGCTAGTGCCCGTTCTGCGGGGCAGCCTCAAGACTCACACCCTAGATGCTCTCGGGATGAGATCCCCAGCAAGGCCGAGCTTTGACCCAGACCTCGGGCTCAGGAGCCGGGGAGGACAACGACACGGCGGCTCCCTTGGAGGAGGAGGAAGACTGAGAGAGACAGGAAAGAGAAATGGGCTCGCTTGAGTGCAGCGTGCCCGGAGTTCTGGGCAGCGCTTGCGCCTGCACTGGTTTTGATCGTCGGGCCCTCTTAGTATGGTTAGCAGCTCCCAGCCAAGGCAGGCTGGCTCTTGGTAGCCCGAGGTTAGAGCGCAGAGAGGGGAACAGCGAAAAAGCACCAAGTGTGGCAAAGAACAACAGAAGCCTTGGCGGTGGGCTCTTGGGGCCAGGGTGGAAGGGAGACAGGACAGGATGTAGAGAGATCCAGGGGAGCAAAGTGCGCCCTGATAAGTGCCCCCAAATCTGGAGGCAATGCCGGAGGGAGGGGAGCGGAGGCCGTGGGAAGGCCGGTACAGCGGGAGAAAAGGCGCTCACCCTCTCTCTCTCTCTCTCTTTGTCGGTCTGTGCGTCTGGCCTCTTCCCCTTGTTCTAATCCTAACCCTCCCCCGATCCCCACGGGATTTCCCCGAATCCCCAATTCCTTTCCCGCGGATCCTCATCCCCTCTGTCTTCTGTCTATCGGGCCCTGCCCCATGTGTCCCTTGTATTTCTGTACCCCACCTCGGGCTGTGTCCATTGTGGCTTCCTTCTCATTTCCCCCGTGTTCCGGACCCTCCCTCCCCGGGTTGTGTCCCATATTATATCCCCATATCTCCTGCTGCCTTTCTGGGTCCTGTGTCCTGCGAATTCTCTATTTGTGTCGCTTGGGTCCCTGTTACCTCTGGTCCCCCATGTCCACGGGATTCCTGTGTCCGCGTGTCGTCCCATCACCACCCCATCTCCCTGTTGTCTCCCATCCCCATTCCCGTGCTGGCGTGTTGTCTCCACTGTCGCCTCTCTTTTGGGTCCCCGGTCCCCCCTTTCCCCTTGTGCCCTGTATCTGTGTTGTTCCTCCCCCTCCCCCTGTACCCGGTTCGGTGCCCTGTTGACAGGGAGCGAGTTCCCCAGGACAGCCTGCTCCTGCACGGCCCCTTCGCCCGAAAACCCAAGCGGATTCGTACGGCCTTCTCACCTTCGCAGCTGCTGAGGCTGGAGCGCGCCTTCGAGAAAAACCACTACGTGGTGGGCGCTGAGCGAAAGCAGCTGGCGGGCAGCCTCAGCCTCTCCGAGACCCAGGTGAGCCACCCACTGGGGCCCCTCCCCACCCTGATCCCAGCAGGTGCAGTCTCTCCTGCCTCTCCGAAATGCTCCTGCCCTCCCTTTGAGCCAATCTGTCTGTCTCCTCAGTCTCTCAATCTCTGTATCTCTCTCCATTCTCCCACTCTTTCTCTTGCTATTTTCCCTCCCTCCAACTCGCTTGATCTCATCCCTCCCTCCCTCCTATTTCTCCCTCCATCTCTTTCATTTCCACCTCTCCCTTGTTCCTTTGCTCGGTCTCCCTCCCTCTCCTCTCTCTTTCTCCCTTCCTTCATTATTCTTTCTCTCTCTCCCTCTTTCCGTGTCTCTGGTCTCTCCTCCTTTCGCTCTGTCTTCTGTCATTTCTCTCTTTCCAGCTTTCTTAATTCCATCACTCAGTCCCTCCTTCCCTCTTCCTTTTATCCCTCCCTCCTCTCTCATCTTACTGTCTTCCCTTACTCTTTCTTCTTCTGTCCCTCTGTCTTCTCCCTTTCTTCCTCCTTTCCTCTCTCTCCTCTGTCTCTCTCTCTTCCTTTCATCCTCCATCTTTATCTCCACCTCTGCCCCAGCTTTCTCCCTCATCTCTCCTCTGCTGTCTTTTTCCTTTTCCTTCCCTCCCTCTTTTTCTTCCTTTCTCTTTTCCTCTCCTCCTCTCAGTCCAGGGTGCTCCGCTATGGACTAGCTCCTGCTTGATTCTAGCTGAGTAGACAGGGAGGTGGGGTAAGGATGAAGAAAGGAGGAGCAGAATGCAGGAAGTTTCTCTTGCTTGCCCTGGTTCTTCTGAGGGCCATGCCAGACTCTCGGGGCTCTCCCTGAAAATGGTCTTTATTCTAGTTGTTCAAGAACTCCATCGAGGCAGAACTTCTTTCTTCAGTAGCTACAAAAATGAAGCATTTTTTTTTTTGTTTAAACTTAACAGTTTAACAGACCTCTCAATGCAATCTTGGAAGTATAATCTCTAGAAGAAGGGAGGTGACTACCCCCCTGTCCTTTGCCCTGATCAGACCTCAGTGGGAGGATTGTGTTCAGTTTTGGGCTACAGAAAAAGGGCATTGATAAACTCAAGCATGTCCTAATGGATTGTGAAGGACTTGGATTGAAGAAAGTGGAGGTGTTTAGGCTGGAGAAGAGAGTGTTTGGTAGAGCTGCTGGGAGTGGGTGTGGAGGACACACACAAAAGCTTCTAATATTGAAAGTGATGTCATGTAGTCTAGAAATTAGCTTTGACTATGAGTAGCAGCTCTAGAGGATATGGCCAGGATTCAAGGACTCAGGTTACTGGGGGGCGGTGGGCGGTAAGGGGTGCACTTTTGAGCTTAGTCTAAGGGATGGAACTGCCTCCCAAGGTAGTGAGCTCTCTGGTCTGGAAGTCTTAACAGGACATCTGCTATTAGGGAACTTTTCAGAAGGAGCCTGTCCCAGGCTTTCATGATTGACCAGCTGTTTGAGAATTTTACATGGGTTATTTCTAGAATTTCCTAACTTAGTTAAGGGAGGGATGGGATAATGTCAGTGCTTTTCCCACCTCCCATAGATCCCAGGATACTTGTCCTTTGGGTCCAGAGAAGGGGGAAGAAAGGAAAGGACAGAATTCCATCTCCTAGCCATCCCCACCTTCCCAATCCAGCCATCGGTTGATCATCCTTAGTCACTGCCAGAGAAATCTAGATCCTCAGGAGGGATAATATCTGGTCAGTTTAATTTTCCAGTTACCCAAAGGATAACACCACCTACCCTCTTTGGTTTTCTTCTTGTTGCTAACAGTATCTTTATAGAATCTATGTTCCCTGTCTCCCTTCAGTGAATCCTAACTAATGAGTGGGGTGGACTTTCCCTACGGTATCATGGAAATCAGGAGACCAGACTAACCATTTGTGTGATCTTGGGCCAACTGATTCCCTTCTCTAGGCCTCTAGGGTTTTCCCTTTCATTTCCATCAACCGAATCTGTTGATCTAGTGATTTAGATTACTTCAAGGGCACCTTCCAGCTCTGATATTCCAATTCTGAGTGAGAACATCCATACCTGGAAATAGTGGAGAAAGAAGGAGAAGATGATAGAAAGCAGGTCTTAAGTTGGAATAAACCTAAGACAAACTCAAGACATTGCTTGTATGGCTCAACCCCTGACATGGGCTTCTTTCCTTAGCTGTTGCTTGTTTTTTTCTGAAAAACCAAAGGCAAAATTATTCTACTTATTTGAGAGTTCTCTCTTGGAGGGGTTCAGGTAACTGGATGCAGTGAGGGAGAGGTGCCAGAAAAGGAATCCTGGAATCTGACCTGCTTCAAGATCCTGGTTCTGCTAGTTTTAGCATTTGACATGCCGCTTTCTGAATTTCTGTATCCTCCTCCTTGAAATAAGGAAGCTGGTGTAGAGGAGTTCTAAGTGCTTTCCTAGCATTCACACTTGTGATCTTATCTATTTCACTACCTCAATGGATGTCTAGTCCCCCTTCTATCTATCAGCCATCCATCTGTGTATCCATATGTCTATACTCTATTTATTCCTATATCTACCTACATATCCTTTGTCTGTCTCCTGAGGGTCTATCTTTTTGACACCTGAGTCTGACACACCACATAACCATCACTATCTCTGTCCAGGAACAGATGATGAAATTGACTATTTCCACATTCGCGGCACTGGACCTTTCTAAGGGCTTTAAGTGTACAAGGAAGTTCATCTTAATGCACCTTCAGTGAAAAGATTGAGCTTAAAAATGAATAAAATTGCATCACTGGGTTTTTTTAACTTAGAAGTACTTTTAAATTAATTAAAAACCTCAAATCTGTTAACTTCTGTTTGTTTTTATTAGCAACATTGTTTTTTAACTCAGTGCTTTTAAGCTCAATGAAAGTGTTCTTAATTAACTCTCCTCCCACCCCCTCCCCCTACTTAAGAAAAACCAGCTTTCCTTTTACTTGGGGAGGTCCCATATGTCAATGTGCAAATGGGCCAGTTTCTGAAATTGAGTCATAGAGTTGTGGAATCAGAGACACTGATTCAGTAATAGATTATAGAATGTCAGAACTGCAACGAACCTTAGAACAGAGAGTGTCAGAGCTGAGAAAAAAATCTTAGAACAGAGAATGTCAGAGCTGGAAGGGACCTTAGAACGTAAGTTGTTAGAGCTGAGAGTGTTCTTTATGTCCATCTAATCCAGTAGTTAGGCAGCTAGGTGGCACAGTGGGTAAAATGCCAGGCCTGGAGTGAGGGAGACTCACCTCCCTAAGTTCATATCCAGCCACAGACGCTTACTATCTGTGTGATTCTGAGCAAGTCACTTAACCCTGTTTGCCTCAGTTTCCTCATCTGTCAAATGAGTAGGAGAAAGAAATGGCGAAATACTCTATTATCTATGCCAAGAAAACCCAAATGGGGCCATGAAGAATCAAACAGAGCTGAACAACAACAAGCAAATCCTATGATTCTCAACCTTTTCGATGTCAAATAATTCCAGAAACCACCTCTACATGAGAGCTGTACTATTTGTATTCATTGATTTAGATTATACCTGATGACAAAAGCTCCTAGGATTCCATAAGGCTTTTCAAATCTGTGTTGTATAGTGGACTCCACTGTATTATTGTATAGTAGGCTTCACTGTATACACACCTGAAGAGTTGTCATGCACCTCTGTGTAAGACAGGCTGCTTGTTCAGTCTCCAGAGGGTGTGCTTGCTTGTTTGTCATTGTGACTAATTTTTAATGAGACAGACCCTTGGCAAGGACTCCAGGGCTCACTGGGGATCTGCAGCCCTGAGGTTGGGTACTGCTACTCTAGGTCACCTCTGTCATTTGGCAGAGAAGCAAAATAAGACCCTTCCACAAAGACACACAAGTTAGTGGCAAAGTTAGCCCTGAAAACCAAGATTTCTTTCTCCCCCAGTCTGGACTTCTCTCCCTTACACTGTATCATTTACTAAATCATCTGACATTATCAATCTATTCTTTCCTGCTAATTATTTAGGTGTGCCTTCAGTAATTTGTCATTTGTCAATCTTGACACTTCTTATTACTAAGACTATATAAGTATTTAGGCATCAACAATCCATATCTGTCCACCAGCTGTGCATTATGGCTTATCTGAGAGGCATCACAGCATAGTGCATAGCAGGAAGACCTGAGTTCAACCCTTTCCTCAGACTCTTACTAACTGTGTGGCCCTGGGCAAGTCACTTAAAAAAAAAAAAGGTTTTCTGCCTCAGTTTCCCTGTCTGTAAAATGAGGATAAAAAATAGCACCTACCTCGCAGGGTTGTTGTTAGGATCACATGAAATACTATAGGGAATACTTTGCAAAAGCACTATATAAATAATAATTATCATTGTTACTATCATAAGTTTAAGTTCAACACTCACCCCCAAAAAACTAGCAATCTAGATTGGTGGAGGGAGTTTCCACATCAGGAGTTCCCCATGGGGTTTCGTCAATAACAATTATTTATCCATCAATTAATATTCATCAGCTGTTTCTATGATATTGCTATGTGAAGTCATGGAATTTTCCAGATGGATGGGGTCTTGGATTAGATGGTCTTTTCCACTTTTCTTGACCCTGACATAGTGCTATCATTTTGGTGTTCTTTAAGCATGAAGAACAAGAACTAACTAACCCTTTCAAAGGATGCTTGTTTTATAGATTAGAATATGGAGGATGTTTCCTTCCCCCAGGCTCAAGATGAGAAAGGATTCTTCCAAAGTCACTTAGTTAATGAGTGAAAGGGACAACATGAAAACCCAGGGATCCTATCTCCCAAATTCGGTGATATTCCCATTATAATATGTTCTCTTCTCTGTCCCCCCCAAGCATTCATATCGACCTACCATCATTACTTATCTATTTCTTTATTCATATATACATATCTATCTATCTATCTATCTATATATATATATCTTTAAGTTCTATTATTAACAGCATTTTTTTTAAAACTCACTGCTTTTCACTCAAAGCATTCTTAATGAATTCCCCTCCCTCCCCTTTCCCCACTTAAAACAAACCAGATTTCTTTTCACCTGTTAAAGTCCATCATTCACTTATCAGTTTCTTCATTACCTGCAATTGTCTGTCATATCTATAACTGTTAACCCATATTTGCTTATTTGTCCTGCCTAGTTTTGTAATGACTACCTATGTACAACCATAGCCATTTATCTGTCTCTCAAGTCATCTCTCTTTCTCTAGTGACCATCCATCCTCTTAATCCTCTCTTCCTAGCTCTACTTATACAGTGCGATGGCAGTGCAGGAGTATGGTGGTAAATGTTTAACAATTGGCTCTCTGGGGGGAAAAGTATGCCCAACATACTTTTAAATTTAATTTGTATTGTTAACATCTCCATCATTTTCTTTAACCTTGGTAATCATCACAACAATAAATCAAACCCTGATTCATAGTTTGCTAATTTCTGTCATGGAAATGCTCATGCTGAAAATTTATATCTATGCCTCTATTTTTATCTGTCATTTATTTGTATCTGTCAGCTTTATCTATGTCTAGCTTGACCTATGTAATGACTCAGATTCAATCTCTCATTTAAAAGAAATTGTATTTCTCTCTCCAAGTACCTAGCAGTTATATTTAGCTATTTACCTTTCACATATGAGGAACTAAATAGACTCTTTTAATATTTTTTTTATTTTATTTGGTTCCATTATCAAGCATTTTCTCCATTTTCCACTTCCTCCTACCCCCTGCAACAAAAAGAAAGAAGGAACACAAGAGATGTAGAACCCCTGTATCACATAAGGACAGTCAAACATAAAAATTCCTACATTGAGGCAAGTATAAAAATGTATTTCTGCATAGATACTGCATAGCTATCATCTCTCTGTCATGCAGTGGGTACTGTCTTCTTTATTTATTTATTGTCCCACTATCATTCCTGATCCTTTTTCATCAGAGTTCTTAAACCTTACAAAATTGGTAATTTTTATAATATATGGTCAGAATATGGAGCAGTTTCCCCCACTTTATATCAATTTGGATAGACTTCTCTAGGCTTGTCTCCATCTACAAGAGTCGAATTTGGCTCAATGATCTCTAAGGCTTCTTTCAACTTCTTATTCTTCCCGTTCATGAACTCCTGATTCATCCGTATCTACTTCTCATCTTTGGCTGTCATAGCAATTTCTATGTGCATTTCTCTAGCTATTTTTGAAATCGATATCCAGTATAGTTTGTGGTTTCTAAGTGCCCATCATTTATCTTTTCAGCCACTGGTCCTATCAATCATATCTTTCTACCTGTGGGGATTGCCTTTTGTTATTCTATGGATCCCAGCAGTTAGCACAGAGTTTGGTATATAGTAGGTGCTTAAAAATTGCTTGTTGAGTATCAATCTATAATCTGTATTATTTATAATCTAGCTATCAATTTACATTTTCATTATGCATCTAAATAATATAGCTCGGATTAGGAAAAGATGTGGTGATTGGACTTATGATTTCATTGGTATAAATGTATGCTCTGTATTCATAAACAGGTCACATGATGCACCTGTCTAATTAAATATGCATATGGTGTACATACACGTGAAAAAAATTACACAAACAATATGATCCTTTTCTTCATGTGGTAGGGTGTTGGAGTGGATAGGACACTGGACCTGGCTTCAGGACACCTGGATTCAGATCCTGCCTCAGATCAGCTGTGTGATCCTGGGCAAGTCACTTGATTTCCCTGAGACTCAATTTTATCATTTGTGAAATGAAAATAATAATACCAACAGCACCTTATAACACCCTAGAAATGTGATCTATCATTGCATATACAATGACTAAAGAATGTTTAAATTATTTTTCAGATCTGAAATTCTTAGATTATTTAGATAGTTCTCTTATCTGTTTACATCTCTTCATCAGTTCAGTGAAATAGAATGAAAGGTTCTTGAATGGAGGGACTGCTTCATTTTTTGCTGTTGTGTCCCCAGTACATTGGCATGCACATCATAATCATTTTAAAATATTTGTTATTGCTATCCACCTAGCCATAGCAATCCATCAGTAATCTGTTGTTTTACCATCAGTCTGAGCGTTCATTATCTATCTACCTTTGAAAGGAAGAGTTAACATTTATACAATGCTTTGAGACTTTAAAAACACTTGATAATTTAATAGCTTAAAACTTCTCTGAAGACTTTTGTGATCCCCTGTGTATATCATTTCATTCTCCTTACCTGTGATCTCTACCACTATCTCTCTGTTATCTACAGATATCTCTCCATCAAAGGCTTCTCACATTCAGGAGAGTCTGTATTCAAACAATATTCACTTATGTGTTCATATCTTCAGGTTTAGTAGAGTGGTACAGAGTGAGGGCTGACTAAATGCTTTTTCATCCTTCCATCCATCCATCCATCTCATCCTTCATTCAGCTAACTTTATCACATATATGTATATGTATACACACACATACACACATATGTATATATATATACATTACATACATATATCCTATAGGAAAAAGTGTAGTAATATATACATATACATATATATATATATATATATATATACCTACACACATATATGTATATATAAAAATAATAGTATATACTATTCTATAGTATCAGGGAAGCGAGGTGGCATGGTAGATAGAGAGGTGGACCTAGAGTCAGGAAGACTCATCTTCCTGAGTTCAAATCTGGCCTCAGACACTTACTATGTGACTCTGGGCAAATCACTTAACCCTGTTTGCCTTGGTTTCCTCATCTGTAAAATGAACTGGAGAAGAAAATGAAATATCACTCCAGAATCTTTGCCAAGGAAAACCTCCAATGAAGTCAAGAAGAGTTGGACAGAATTGAAACAACTCAACAACAAAATCATATATACATACATATGTATGTATGTATATGATATATAGAGATATAAATTATATCCTGATAGGATATGTAAAGATATATTCTTTTTAAATCCTATCAGACATTTACCAGCTGTAGGACCCTGGGCAAGTCACTTAACTTCTGTCTGTCTCAGTTTTCCCTCTGTAAAATGGGGATAATAATAATGTCTACCTCTCAGGGTTCTTTCAAGAATCAAATGAGAGATTGTTGGTAAAGTATTTAACATGGTGCCTGGCACATAGTAGGTGCTATTATTTTTAGACTTTTAAAACACTTGATATTATCTGGCTCAGTGGCAGGGGGGGCAGGATGCAGGTTCAGCTGGGAAATCATTAATCATTGGTTAAAATTTTGAATTGAGCTAAATAATAAGGTATCAGCCATCCTTATTTATAGCAAGTTATTGGCCATCTATCTATGGGTACCTATCTCTGCATCTTTCCTGAGTCACAGCCATTTTCATCTGTCATCTTTATCTAACAGTCATTTATTTATCAGTCAACTGCCTGTTTTTCTGTCTCTCCATTTATCCATAAGAATAACTCTCATTTCTTCAGGGCGTTAAGAATGGCAAATCCATTTCCTCATAACAAGTTGCTGCAGGAGATGGTGCTGTCGATGCTACCATCCCCATATTACAGAGGAGGATACTGAGGCATCTTGGTCATGGGCCTCCTGGCTTAGGCAATTGCGACCTCCTGGTTCCTTCTTTCCCACAGCTTCTGTCCATCCTGTTCATCTATTTTTCTCTATCAATTGATCATTTGTATCTGTCTTCATTGTTCAGTTTTATTTTTTTTCTTTCATAATTTTACCAATGTAGGAAGTTTCCATAGAGGAAAAACCCTCTTCCTTTGCAGATTAGCACCTGCTTTAAAAAAAAAAACAAAACATTTTTATTTAAAGTTTTGAGTTCCAAATTCTATCCTTCCCCTCCTCCCCACTCCCTTCCCTGAGATGGTAAGCAATCATATGTAGGTTATACACGTGCAATTATGTAACACATTTCCATATTAGTCATTTTGTACAAGAAGACTCAAATATAAGAAACAAAGAAAGTGAAAATAGCATGCTTGAATATGTATTCAAACAATGTCAGTTCTTTCTCTAGAGGCAGATAGTTTGTTTCATCATTAGTCCTTTAAAATTGTCGTGAATCATTGTATTGCAGAAATTAGCTAAATCATTCACAGATCATCAAACAATGTTGCTGTTGCTGAATACAATGTTCTCCTGGTTCTGTTCACTTCACTGTGCATCAATTCATGTAAGTCTTTCCAGAGCACCTGCTTTATAACAAGAATTTTAGCCAGTTACTAAGCATTTATTAAACAGACAATGTGCACAGGCACAGACACAAAGAGAGGCTGAAGGAACTCAAAGTACATGAGGAGGCAACATGCAAGCACACTATGGGCAGACTAAATAAGAAATAATCAACAGAAAGGAGACCTTCAAATTAAGGGGGATCAGAAAAGGCTTCCTGTAGGTTTTAGCTGGGATTTGAAAGAAACCAGGGAAGCTAGGAGATGAAAGTGGGGAAGGAGTGTCAAACATGGGGGACAGTCAGGGAAAAGACACCATCATGGGAGATGGCATGTCTGAGAAGATGATGAGTCACCCAGGGGTCAACTGGTCTGTGTCAGAAGCAGGATTTTGGCTTGGGTCTCCTGACCTAGCTTACTCTCTATTTGTTATATTATGCTGCCATCATTTGGCATCTAAGGGCACCATGGATAGCGCACCAGCTGTGGAGTCAGGGGGTACTACTTAGTAGCTGTGTGACTAACTCTGGACAAGTTATTTCACCCTGTTTTCCTCAGTTTCCTCATCTGTAAAATGAGCTGGAGAAGGAAATGGCAAACCACTCTAGGATCTGCCAAGAAAACCCCAGATGGGGTTGGAAGAGTCAGATTTGATTAATTGACTAAAGAACAACAAAGCTGACATCCCTATATTTATTGGGACTTACTTGTGTTTTCATTGGTTATTACCTGGGAGCAATGAGAGGAAGTGACTTACCCGGGGTCATACAACCAGTGTCAGTCAGAAATAGGACTTGAACCCAGGTCTTTGTGACTCAGAGATTGAATCTCTACCCATTCTGCTGCCCTGCCTGTCTTATCCATTTGAATCTGTCTATAATAATCATCTATCATCTCCTTGTACTATGATTTCTATCAAGATACAAATCAATCCTATACTCTCCAGAAATAATCTACTTCTCTCTCATTTTTCTCCCAGTCAGCCAACTCCCTGTGTCTGGTATGTTTCTGACGGAGTCAGGCCAGTGTCCCAGAACCCCAGCTCACTTGCCCCTGAAATCTCTCATTTTTATAGATGAAACCAAAGCCTAGAAAAGGAAATGCTTTCGCCAAGTCACAGAGAGCCATTAAATGACAGAAGTAGGATTTGAACCCAGTTCTTCCTGGCTTCAGAGCAGAAGTCTTCTGTCCATCATATTGTCACCTTCTTTTCCTTCCCTTCATGAAAACAGCTCTGGGCTGACTTAGGAGAGCTAAGTTTGAAGCTTTGCCCTGAGAGATGTTAGCTGAAAGGTCAGAGGTCACATGGTTTTTTGGAGTATCAGTTTCCCAAACTGTAAAATGGGGATGATAATATTCACACTCCCTATACTACAGGGGCATTATGGGGAAAGTCTTTTGTAAAGGTTAGAATGCTCAAGAAATGTATTACTACCATTGTGTTCAGGTCTCCTCTCACTCTTTCACACCCACATGTCCAGAGCTTGCTGGACTCCTGGAGACCTGGAATAGGGTAGAAGGGCTGACTGTATCTACCAGAACCTTTCTTATATCCTCTGTCTGAGGCATAGTGATAATGCCATGTTAAGAACTGGGAGATGGGGGAGTTAGGTGGCACAGTGGATGGAGTGCTGTGCCTGGAGTCAGAAAGATCTGTGTTCAAATCCTGCCTTAGACACTTACTGTGTGTGACCTGGGCAAGTCACTTAACCTCTATTTGCCTCAGTTTTCTCATCTGCAAAATGAACTGGAGACAACCACTCCAGTATCTTTGCCAAGAAAATCCCAAATAAGGTCATGAAAAAGATTGAACATCATCAAGAATTGCCCACTCCTCTCTGTACTCCCTCACCATGGGTGAAACTGGAGGCCATGTTGGATAAGAGTCTCTCAGGTTCAGAGATACCTGTCAGAATGGGACAGGGAGTGATGAGGAGAGAGTCAGGCCCTGGGATCTGGGGAGGGAGTGTGCCCTAGGCCTGGACTCAGGAGGCAATTTTAAATATGTGCATGATATATGTGGGGTAGGGTGTGGGGTGTGGAATTGGGAGTCTGGTCCTGAATGTGGGTGACAGTGCAGCGTGGTAGATAAAGAGTGGGAATCCTAACTCAGTCACTTATTTTTTTTTAGTAATTTATTTGTTTTCAGTTTTTTACAATCACTTCCATAAGTCGTAGATGTTCTCCCCCTCCCTCCCTGAGACAGCATACAATCTTATATGGATTCTACGCATACATTCTTATTAAACACATTCTCACATTAGTCATGTTGCGTGGAAGAATTAAAATGAACGGAAGAAACCATGAGAAAAATCCAAACAAAACAGGACATAACGCAGGAGAAAATATTCTGCTTCATTCTGCGTTCTAATTCCATAGTTCTTTCTCTGTATGTGAGTGGCATTTTGCCTCAAGAGTCCTTTGGGAATGTTTTAGGGCTTGCATTGCTGTGAAGGGCTGAATCTACCAGAAAAATGCCTCACACACTGGTTGTTACTGTGTACAATGATTTCCTAGTTTTGCTCCTTTCACTCAGCATCAATTCATATAAGTCCTTCCAGGCCTCTCTGAAGTCTTCCTATTCATCATTTCTTATAGCGCAATGGTATTCCATTACATTCATATATCACAGCTTGTTCAGTCATTCCCCAATTGATGGGCATCTCCTTGATTTCCGGTTCTTGACCTCCACAAAGAAAGCTGCTATAAATATTTTTGTACACATGGCACCCTTTCCCATTTTTATGATTTCTTTGGGATACAGTCCTAGAAGCAATATTGCTGGGTCAAAGGGTATGCACATTTTTGTAGCTCTTTGGGCACAGTTCCAAATTGCTCTCCAGAATGGTTGGATTAGCCCATAGCTCCACCAACAATGGATTAGCGTTCCAACTCTCTCACATCTTCGCCAACATTTATCGTCTTCCTGTGTTGTCAACTCAGTCACCTATTAGCTGTGTAACCCTGGACAAGTCTCTTTTCAGCCTCAGTTTCCTCATTTATAATGTAAGGCTAATAAACCTTGCCAAATTTATTTGTTGTAAAGCTCTAGAGGAGAGAGACAGAGAGAGAGAAAGAGAGAGAGAGAGAGAGAGAGAGAGAGAGAGAGAGAGAGAGAGAGAGAGAGAGAGAGAGAGAGAGCGCTGGGGTGAGGGACTAGACCCATAGTAACATTCATGAGGAGAACTCCCAGGGGAGAAAGTTCCCTCTTCTAATGTAGGTCAGTACAATTTCTGCAATATATTATCTTACAGAGTAGCTAAGAGGTTAGGTGACTTGCCAAGTGTGTGTCAGAGGGTACCTGAATCCCCATTTAGTAGCTAAAGAGCTGGCTTTGTAGCCCAGGAAGAACTGGGTTCCCATTTTGCCTGTGATACATCCCAAGTGTGGGACCCTGGGCAAGTCACTTTACCCCTCAGAGCTCTAGAAAACTTGGTAATGCATATAAAGGGAGAGAGGGGGGAGAGAGAGAGAGAAAGGAAAGAGGGGGAAGGAAGAGGGAAGAGGAAGAGAGAGAAAGAAGACACAAAGAAAGAAAGGAAGAGAGAAGAAAAAGGAGGAGGAGGAGACAGAATAATTGGGAGCCTCTAGCTTTGTTCATCAAGACCAGTCACTCAGAATTTCCTGAGCCACTCTGCGCGCTCAAACTTAGGGTCTATGCAGTGGGTGAAAGAGCAGAATCAGGGTATCTGGCTGCCATTCTGGGCCTCCTAACCTAGTTACAGAGCAGCCTTGCCCCACAAATGAGGTCAAGAGGGATTCAGGAGATCCCTGAATGAATGTTGAACTGTGTAGAGAGGGGCTTCTGGAGCCCAGAGAAGGGGAAGATCAGAGAGGACTTCCTGAAGCGGCTGAGACTGAGCAGACTGAGAAGTGTTAGGCAATCATATAAGGAGAAATTTTTCCTATAATCAGGGAAAGGTCCATGGAGGAGGCAGCATCATCAGAACTGAGCCCTGAAGGATGATTACATTAAAGGGCAGAAAGGGAGATAGGGCATAGGGAAGCTTTGAACAAAAGGGAGGAGGCTGGGAATTGAGGATTGAATTTGAATGGAGGCGAGGGATACAATTTGACTGGAACGTAGAGCCTGGGAGGGGAAATTGTGGGGAATCAGGCTAGGAAAAAAAGCCTAGGTTAGATTCTTTGGGACCTTGAAAGCCAGGAATCTTGGGGACCATCATTTCAGGCTTAGGAGCAAATGAGATAATATCTGTATAGCTCTTTCCTTTCCCCTGCTCTTCAAAGTTGGTCCAATCATTTTCCATCTCCAGATTCTTAACAACATGGGAAAAAACATTGAATGTCAAAACCAGAAGGAATCTTAGAGATCCAAGCCTGTAATTTTACAGAGGAGGAAACTGAGACTCAGAGAACATGACTTTCAATGTGTCAGACTTTCTGTAAGAACCACTGCCTTCCTTGGCTCGTCTCTCTCTCTCTCTCTCTCTCTCTCTCTCTCTCTCTCTCTCTCTCTCTTCCTGTCACCCTCATTCTCTCTTTCTCTCCTACTCAGTCTAAACCTCCAATGGAACTGATAGAAATTGGGGAAGTTCAGAAGTGGGGGAAGAGAGACAGTTGCATCTGTCCTTTGTTGGGTTGGGAAATTGATGAGCAAATGTTGATTGGTTCTGAAAAGGGTGAGATAGGAAGGAAGAGCCCCAAGTCCTTAGCTCTTCATCCTCCCCATAGTCCCTCTGCCTGTTTCCTCACCAGGGAAGACATCCCATGGTATCAGCTCCAAAGAGATCCTGGGAATCATGAAACAAAGTCTACTTCAATGAATCCCAGGTCTTTACTGAACCCCACTGTGTGCCCAATTCTGCTGTAGGAGGGGAAGAGGGACATAATCCCTGCCCAGGGGGACCCCCACAGTCTTTTTGGAGAGCCAGGGCACCTTTAGGAAGCAACAAGGGAGCTAGGCAAGGGAGCATGGTGGAGAACCAAGAAGAGCAAAGAAGTAGGAGGTTGGGGACCTTCACATTCACTAGCTATATGGCCTCATGTAAATTATTTCTCCCCATGGACCTCAGCTTTCTTCTCCATAACAAGAAGGCTTTAGATTAGGTCATCTCTAAGTTCCCTCTCTGTTCTAAGATCCCCCCAGTTTTAACAATCTAGGTTCCAATGCTTTAATTTCATGATCTAAGAATCTCCCATATGAGCTCTGACTTTTCACGTTCTAGCATCACTTAGCTCTGACATTCTGTGTTCTAAGATCCCTCCCAGCTCTGATATTCTCTGTTCTAAAGCCCCTCTCAGTCTTGACATCTTATGTTCTAAAGCTCTTCCCAGCTTGGACATCCTACGTTCGAAGGTCCCACCCAACTCTGACATTCCATGTTCTAAGACTCCTCTCAGCTCTGATATTCCATGTTCTAAGGTTCCACTCAGCTCTGACATTTAATCATCCGAAGGTATGATCTAGAGCTGGCTTTTGTACTATAAGCCACACAAGGTGTAAGAATTCAGAGTAGGGACTGATTAGTGTGAATGGGATAGTTGGGGATGATGAGGTTTGAGCTAGTCTTGAAGGATAATGAAAAAGATTCACCCTGGTGGAAAAGATGAAAGGATTTGCTGAGAAGGAGTCCAGAAACCCTGTTATGTCCCAATGGCGAGATGAGTTGCAGAGTGGTATAATAGAACTCTAGGCATGAAGTCTGGAAGACCTGAGTTCAAATAATATCTCTGACACAGCACCTGAGTGACCTTGGACAAGTCTCTTAACCCTTCTGTGCCTTAGTTTCTTAATCTCTAAAGTAAAGAGGTTGGAATAGATCATCTATAAAATTCCTTCCAGCTTCAGAACTCTGATCCTGTGTGCTGTTCTTCTGCTATGTCCTCAAAGACCCAATAAATCCTGCCTGAAGTCTGAGGATGCCCAGTTGGCTGGAAGTCCTCTGGGGGCAGGGATTCTTTCATTTTTGTCTTTGCACCCCTAGCACTTAACACAATGACTCGCACACAGTAGAGTTTAATAAATGCTAGCTTTCGTCAATGAATGTGACTTAGAATCAGAGTTGGGGTCATTGAGCCCAGGGAGCCATCACTCTGCTCTGAAATAGTCACTGACTGAAGGACATCCTTCTTACTTTTATAGAATGACCCAAGAAGCAAACGGTATCAAATAAGTGGGTCTCCTGATTTTCCATGGGCTCTCTAGAAGGAGCGCCTCCACTCTGAGCTGGCCTCCATCCTTGTTCTGTGTGATCTGAGGTATGTCATTTACCTCTGTGTGCCTTGGTTTCCCCCATCTGTAAAATTCAGAGCTGTGCCTACATGGCCTCTGAGGTGTCTTCCGGTTCTAACTCTGTGATGCTCAGATTGCCCTCTTTGTGACTGGTCTCAGGGTAGCTCCCTCTCATGGTCCCTGCCCCTGTTCCTTCTGGGATCCCCTTCCTCCCTTGGACCTTTAGCCGGTGTGATCTCAAGGAGTTTCTACTTATTATAATGCCAGGATAATAAAACCTCATGTTTCTTTAACACTTTAAGATTTTCAAAACTCTTTAGCAACATCTCATTTGATTGTTGAGGAATTCAGCCTGGGTTTTCCATACTCCAAGTCTCTCTCTCAGGATAAGGGAGGTGATGCCTCTGAAAAGGAAAAAAAAATCCAAAACCCACAGGTTTCATTTCAAATGCAATAGAAATGTCTTGAGGGTTATCATATTGTCTAGCATTTTAGAATATACATAACTCTGTGCTGACTTTCCCCCCTTTATCCTCTCCAAAAAAAATGCCATTTGTCTTACAGGGTGGCTTTGGGGGAAGGAAAGGGGGAGGGATACATGCGATACAATGGCATGTAGGAAATAGAAAATAGCAATAAAATTATTATTATTATTTTTATGGGCATATGTATGTTACTTTAATAGAAACACTTTTTCAGGAATTACCTGACAATGCCATCTTTGATAAAACTATTAATTTCTCACTAACAGCTTTCAATAAAAAAAATTTAAAAATAGTGTAAACACAATTCTGCCTTCCACCTCCAAGAGCAGAGATCATTGAGAGACAGCTCAGAACATCGAGAGACCCCTACCATGGGGTGTAGGATTGTTGATTAAAAGATGGGCAGGGTCTAAGAGGGCAGAATGTGGAACTTGGCACTGAAAAGGATAGGCTTAAGTACTGGAGCTGTAGTTTCACTGCTATAGGGATCAAGGAAACGCCCTCTACTGGTTCAGGTCTGCACTTTCTCTGCCTCCAGCAGAGGGGTTCAATGATTTGCCCAGGGTGTCAGAAGCATGACTGGAACCCAGGACTTTGGGGAGGGTTCAATCTTGACCCAGACATTTGTAAGCTATGTGAATCCTGGATTAATTCGCTTAAACTCTCCTTGGCCTCATTTTCCTCTTTGGTAAAATAGGGGAGGATAGTTGGACTTGATGACCTCTCAGATCCTGTCCATTTCTAAATCTATGATGTTATGATTTATCCAATCCTTTCATTTTAAAAATGAGGAAACTGAGGTCTAGTGACTTGCTCAAGATCACAAGACAGTGTCAAAACTAGGATTTGAACCCAGGTCCTTTGTCTCCATATCAAGTACCTTTCCCCACTGGGGCAATGACAGAACCTAAATGCTGGACAGCAACAGAACTGTAATGTCAGGCCAATGGCCCACAATCCTCTGTAGGGTGCCAGCTTCCTTTACATTGTCTTCCAAACCAAAACTTTTCCATGTCTTTGACACCTGAGTATATAAAGACTATGCCCTGGAATGGGGGCTCTGAGCTATATCCCTAGAAGAGCAGATGGGCTGTGCTGAGGCAGCCATAGTTCATCATCCAGATCCCCAATTCCCTACCCTCCTCTGATCTCCATCTGTGCCCTGTGACTAGGATCACTTGTTTATGATATCATAGGGGGCATGACTGGAGAGAATTCTGTATTCAAGGTTAGGGAATCATCCTGTTATATGGTTAGGGTCTATTCCATTATCAGGGTTGGTGTAAGTCAGTGCTCAGGATAACAGGTCAGTATCAGGCTGTTAGGGGTGAACCTATAGCCATAATTAGACAATCATAAGTAAAGTTTTGTTATATAGTAAGCACAGAAACCCTTGAAGCCAGAAAGACCTGGGTTCAGGTCCCATCTTGACATATACTGCCCATGTCACTTGGACAAATGATTTACTCTCAGGGAAGTAGCAGAGAAGGTGCTGTTCTGCATTGGTAGAGAGAATTTCCTCACCTGAGAATTCCATTAACCTAGTAAAATCACGATCCCAGTTTCTATCCTCCGTCTCATAGGATTCAGAACTAGAAGGAACCTTAGAGATGGTCTAGTCCAATACTGTCATTCTACATAGGAGGGAAACATAGGAGGTCCAGAGGGGTTCAATGATGCGTCCAAAGTTACACAGGTGCTAAGTACAGTCTGTAATTTTAACCCAGGTTTCCTTCATCCAAATCTAGCTTCCTTTTCTGCTATATCATCAAGGGAGACAAGTTATTTATTGTCAAGTCAGTGGCTCTTTTTCTCAGGGTTAGGGTTGGAATGGGAGAAATGGAGTGGTGGGATGGAGGGTGCATTGTTGGGGGTGGGGGCAGGGCTAGGGGAGGGATGACTTTTCAGATGATAGGGGAAGTTAGTTTCAGCATTTATCAGGGCAACATGGAAGCAAGCCCAGGGATAGGAATGGGAGGTAGAAATGGAGGGCAAGAGGGAGAAGGGAGCAAGATGAAAAGGATGCCAAAGTGGGGGTGAATATAGGGGGGAAGAACCATCTCAGGGATTTGGTGAGATGGTGGTAGAAGGAGAGATAGGAAAGGTAAAGATGAAAGGAGGACTGGGAATTCCCTGTCAATGTCTAAATTAATGAAAAGAGCTTGGAGGCATGGGTTCCAGTTTGTGCTCTGCTCAACTGGGTGACCCCAAGGTTGCTTACCCTCTCTGGGCTTAAAACTTCTCTTTTGAAAAATGGAGAGCGAGGTGGCCTGATAATCCCCAAGATGAACAAGGACATCTGGCGTGTTGACAGACCCATACTTGTCACCTTTCTAGGTGAACACTCATCTGAACTTGAGATCCACTAATGAGTGTTTGAGAACCCAGAGTCACCACACTAGTATGAGATAAGGAATTGGGGTCAGTGGAGGATAGGGGTGAGGTAAGAGATCAGGGTGGGAAAGAGCAAGAGAGTGGGGATGGTTTTGGAGTGGGAATGACTGGGAGCACTGGGGTAGTGATGGGGTTGAGATGATGATCAGAGTTTAGAGTGAGTTTCATTATGGGTTAAGGACATAGTTTTGAGATAGAGATGAATGAATTAAAGAAAAAGCATTTCCTGAGCACTTACTATGTACCAGACACTACAAACATCTGATACATGCAGACAAAATAGCCTGCTCTCAAGAAGTTTACATTTCGATAGACAGGATATACAAGGAAGTGGTGCTTAGGAAACTTTGTTTTGGACAAAGGAGTCAGAAGGAATGGGGATCAGTCACAGGACAGTTGATCAATACGGACCTTCCAAAAAATGGAAAGTGTTGAGTTGACTACTTTTCTCCTAGCTAGAGTTGGAAAGGGGAGGGATGGGAAGGGTCAGATACTTAAACACTGAGGTGACTGGGAAGTAACTTGGGGTAGGGTCTGGATCTGGGCACAATAAGAAGAAGATTGGCTAGTCAGAGATTGGGACTGTGTGTATAGAGAGCAATGGAATTGGAACTGAGAATAGAGATGGGTTCTTCGTTGAGACTGAGCATAAAGTTAAGAATGGGGGTAGAGATAGGGTGATGGGCAAGAGGGCTCCCATTGCAGAGAATCACCCAATTGACAAAATAGGGAACCACTTGAGGAGAGTCTGAAGGAGCAGAGCAACCTGGGGGCAAAGTGGTGAAAGGTTTTGAGGATGGAGACACTGAACTATAATTTTCCAAACACAAGGAAACAGGCTTAAATTAAAGCAGAAGGGATTGCAGTTGGACAAATGAAAACCTTGGATACTAGGACAGTCTAAACCCTGGCTTGAATTCTTCATCCTGAAAGATATTCAAAGAGTATAAGAACTGACTCTTCATTCTGGAAGGCACTGAATTCAGTCAGTCAGCAAACATTTGTTAAGTCCTTATGCTTTAGGCATTGTATTAGGCCCTATGCTAAATTCTAAGGCTACAAAGAAAGTCTCTGCCTTTAAGCAGTCCACATACTGATGGGAAAAAGAAATATTCATTTTCCTCTCACATATATAGATTAAAGCTCACATACATATGTATATTTTATCATATATTAATATATATTAGAGATATCTTATACATAGGTTAAAGAATCTAAGTACAAAAGGTGATTAAAACAAGAGCCCAAAGGAAGAGAAAGCAGGCACTGGAAAACAGGAAATAACAAATAATCCAAAAGTCATTTCTATTCATCTCTGTAATACTTGAGTATCCTGAGCCTATAAAGGTATATATTCATTTGTCTTGTCTATGTGCTATTTGACCTTGGCAAAGTCACTTGCCTCTATATGTCTATAGAAAAAAAAATCCTGCCTCCCTTGGATGAAGCACTTTTGATGGTCTCCAGGCTATCTCACACTCAGATGTTCAATTGATCCTCACAATAACTTGTGTCCATTACGGCCTGTGTTAGCTTGGGCAAGTCATGGAGGCTTCCTGGACCACAGTTTCCTCCTCTGCAAAATGATACTGTAGGATCAGATGGTTTTATGGACTTTTTCAGCTTGACATCTGTCTATGTTCCTGTGATAAACACCCCTGGAAGGTTTGTGAGGATTTTATCCTTGCAAGTGAGGAAACTGGGACCCAGAAAGGTGAAGTGAGTTATCTAAGGACATAGTCAATTAACGGCAGAGATAGAGAGATAAATAGATAGATGAATGAATAGAAGGATAAATAGATGATGGATATATGGATGGATAAATAGATGGATGGACAGAGCATAAATGGATAAAGAGGCAAACAGAGAAATAGGTAGGTGGATAGATTATAGATGGATAACAGATGAATGGATCGATAGATAAATTGATAGATGATAGACAAATGCAGCATTTATTAAATACTTATTATGTTCCAGGTATTGTATTAAGACTGGAAATACTAAAATAAGAAAAAAAAAGATAGTTTCTGCTCTTAAGGACCTTACATTCTATGAAGGAAAACTTGAAAACTGAAATGGGAGTAGGTTTGAAAGAGTTCCCTGAGAGAGTGAGGAGGGTCTAAAGTAACTGATATAAAATTGAATTAGTTGAGACTTCTCCAAAACTGCTGATGGTTTGGGGTGGGATGGGTAAGGGGAGCTGTTCTCTGTCAGGAGGAGGGGGCAGTTACGAAGGCTTGGCTTGGAGGAGGGGTGGCCAACTCAGCTCTGGGAGGGTGGTCTGAGCCAGCCCAGCTCTAGGAAGCTCTTCAGAATTAGGGAGCTACCAAATTCAATTTAGGGGAGGCTATCAGAGGTCATCTTGATCACTCCGTTCTCTCTGGGAAGGATGCTTGATGCACCAATCCCAAGCTAGGCTCAGGGTCAGATCTGGCTCTCTCAGAATGACATCTTGAGAACTCAGTGGGTCCCAGGGTCACAAAACTGCTGGTCCTTCTCACTGAAGTTCCAGCCTCAATTTACGTCTCAATCTTTTCACTGTCCTAAGCTCAGCATTCAATATGAAACATCACAGATGCTGAGTAGAGGAAACTAGGGCCACGCCTCTTTTGAGGTTAATAATAACAATTTGCTAGTACTGATGTATCACTTAAGATGTGTAGAGAGCTTTACAACTATTATTTAGTTCTCACAACAACCCTGGAAGGTAGATGCTAGTATTGTCTCCATTTTACAGATGGGGAAACTGAGGCAAACAGAGATTAAGTGACTTGCCCAGGGTCATCCAGCTCATAAGTGTCTGAGGCTGAATTTGAACTCAGGTCTTTCTGACTCCATCTCCTTCCTTCCAAAGTGAAGACTCTGTTCCTGAGGCCTCTCTTGGGGTAAGCTTTTGGGTATAGGGTGAAGCTCCATCTGGTGTACTCAGCATTGTGGCCCCCACCTAGGGGGAGGAGCAGCTCTATCTCCTACATCCTGCACACTAGGAGAGTCACCCAAGCTCACCCAAGAGCCTCTGCAATATCACTAGACAGGCATTTATAAACACCTGTAGTACGTCAGGTCCGATGCTGCGCTCTGGGGAGACAGAAACAAAAGTGAATCTGCCCTCAGGGAACTTATATTTGTTTGAAGGAGACTTGTACAAACATTATGTAACATAAATATAAGTAAATTTTGGGGGAACTAGCAAGAGAAGAACTTAGATTCTCCCTTCCACCAACTTGAAAATATCTCTTCCCGACTCTGCTAGACATTATGCCTGAAATTCCACCATTAATGTTTCACTGGTCTGGGATCAATATTGTTCCAAGGTGATATATTGGAAAGAGCACTATTTGGAGTCAGAGAGTTTGAGTTCAAGTGTTTGGCATATGAGTAAGTGGTTACTAATATTATTTTCAGTACTCTTTTAAAAAATTTGTTAATGATGATGTCTATCATTTTTTTTTCTAAATAATGGAGAGATCACAGATTTAGAAGTCACCTAGTTCCACCCCCTCATTTCACAGAGGAGGAAACTGAGGAAATTTCCAAGTTTGGGGAGGGGGACCTCCATGGCCTTTCTATCTTATGATTCACACTGGGGCTTCCTCCCCAGAAGGAGAATGTTTTATCCTAGCCTCCCAGTGAGGGAGGTGACAGAAGGGACTGGGATAGCCTAAGAACAGGGGTTAGGAACAACTTAGGGTGCCCCCTCCCCCAACTGTGCTCCTGCTGATCCACCTCCCCCCTGCCAGGGCTGTCAGCTCCTGGGAACCGGCAGCTTCCTCTGTGCCACATGGCCCTCCCTGGGCGGCTGCAATGGATGGCAGCAGCTCCCAGGAACTGGCACCTCCTCTCTCCCACCCAACGCTGCAGTCACAGAGCCCTGACTCACCCACCTCAGTGCCCGCCGAGAAGGGTGAGATCATCCACCCACCATGCCATAACAACCAGAGCCCGAACTGGACCTGGGCAGAAGCCAAGGGCAAGGGTAGAAGCACACCCAGGGCTAACTGGGCTACTTAGCTGAGATACTAAGCTGGGGGGAAGGGAAGGAACTCAGGACTGGGGGTGAGAGGACCTAGATTTTAATCCTGGTCCTTCTCTTACTCCCTATATGACCTTGGAGAAGTCACATTCTCTGTGCCTTGATAAATAGAGGTGGGAGAAGAAGAAGTGATCTCTACAGTCTCTTCCAGCTTGTATTAATTCAATTCATTTTAGCATCTCTTGGGTCACTCATTCTCTCTTTCTCTTTTTCTAATTTTTAAACATTTTTATTTAAAATTTTGAGCTCCAAATTCTATCCTTCCCTCCCTTCCTCCTCCTTGAGATGGTAAGCAGTCAGATATAGGTTATACATATGTGATTATGTAAAACATTTCCATATTAGTCATTTTGTACAAGAAGACTCAAATAGAAGAAAAAAATGAAAGGAAGAAAGTGAAAAAATAGCACACTTCAGTCTGTATTCAATCAATATCAGTTCTTTCTCTGGAGGTGGATAGTATGCTTCATCAATAGTCCTTTGGGATTGTCTTGAATTATAGCATTGCTGAGACTAGTTAAGTCATTCACAATTCTTCACCAAACAGTATTACTATTACAGTACAATGTTCTCCTGGTTCTGCTCACTTCACTTTGCATCAGTTCATGTAAATCTTTCCAGGTTTTTCTGAAGTCATCCTTCTTGTCACTTCTTATAGCACAGTAACATTCCATTACAATCATATACCACAGCTTGTTTAGTCATTCTTCAGTTGATGGGTGTCCCCTTGTGGATCAGGAAACTGAGGCAGGTACCAGTTAAGTGCCTTGCTTAGGAGCACACAGCTAGCAAATGTCTGAAGCAGGATTCAAAATCAGGCTCTTCCTGACTCCAAGTCTAATATCAAATGAGTAAATAGAATCTGCATACAAAATAAATGCTTTGTACAGTGGGGTTTCTGTCAAATTCAAGACTAGAACTGAACTCTCTTGACTCCTGGGACAGTGTTCTTTCCTGGAGACCCCACAAAAAAGGCAAGATAGGCATTATCATCCTCATTTTACAGATGAGGAGGTGAGGCCGAGCTGGAGAATTTAACAGCAGACGAGGCTAGAACTCAGCACTCATAGATATCCAATAAGGATCCCAGATCTAGAGATGGAAGGATCTTAGAGGTCATCTAGCCCAAAGCCCTTATCTTACAGTTAGAGAAACTGAGTCCCAGGAAAGGGAAGTAAATTGTTCAAAGTCACTCAGGTACTACGTAAAAAGCAGTGTTCTTTCTGCTGAACCATGCTTGAAGCCCCACGCATTTGTGCCTTCCCTTTTCTTGAGCCCAGAGCTCACCTGCTCTGGTTCTTATAGAAAAAGAATTGGTCCTAGAGGCAATAGGGAACCCTTGAACATTCTTGAATAGGGAAATGGCAAGGTTGGATTTATGCTTTAGGGAGATTATTTTGGCATTTTGAAGGTTTAATGAGTGTGATAATGGCACTAAATTCAAAGCTGGAGCGGGACTCCCCAGCAGGTACAAACCAGTTAGACTGTCCCGAGGAGACCATGCCATGGGGGTAGGTTTAGGCTGAGGTCCAGGATGTCAGGACACTGAGTATCTGAGGTTTTAGTCACTGTGTCAAGGTCAAGGTCAAGGAGGCCAGGCCACTGGTCCAAGGTTCTGAGAGTTCAGGGTTTGAGGTCCCTAGGCCATAGAAGCTCTTTTCCTCAGGTAGGGTAATACCCTCCTCACTCTCCTCTTCCCTTCTGGGGGCTCTCCTGCTGGGCTTGGCTGGCTGGGGGTAGTGGTCGGGTGATCTCTCACACTGCAGTGCAACATACTGGCTTGTGCTGACCTCTTTCCCATCTTGTAGTTTTATTTTTGCCTCCTGGATATGCATGCTGCTGGGTGGGGCAGGGATGGCAGGGGCCTGGAGATTCCCTCGATGGAAGGGCTAAAGTGGCTTTTAAGTTTGGTGTTAATTCAAATATTCTTCCAAACTGCCCTGCTCCCAGCTCTCCTCCTGTAAGATACCCCAGGTGCACCCCCGACCCTTTCCCCAGCTGCTGGGGGATGGAATCATTGAATGTCAGAGCTAGAAGAGGCCTTTCAGATCATTCAGTCATGAGAGGCTTTCAAGTCTGTTTTACAGAAGAGGAAACTGAGGTGCAGAGAGAGTAAAGGCAGTAAATGTTTGAGGCAGGATTTGAACCTTGGCTGTCCTGATTCTTCCTCCATGTGTTAATGTCACACTGTATCCTTTCATTTTATAGATGAGGGAAGTGAGATCCAGGAAAAGAAAGGTACACAGAGAATGCACATCAGGGTTTGGACAGGGTTCCTCGTTTCCATGACAGTCAGATAGAAGCTGTCTATAAACATTCATTTATGTCCTGATGATGTTAATTCCACAAACATTTATTAAGCACCTACTGTGTACTGAATAATGGAAATATGAAGATGAAATACAGAGAGCCTGTCCTCGGGGAGCTTATATTCTAGGGAGAGACCAATACAAGATCATCTGAGGGGAAAGGAGAGAAAATGAAGAAAGGCTTCCAATAAAAATGGAACCACTGGCACATTAGCTGAGGATAAGAGGAGGAGGTAAGCTTGCAGTGTGCTCTGGGCATGGAGATCAGCAAAGGCATGGAAACTGGAGATGGAATGAATGCTAAGTCCAGGGAATAGCGAGGAGACCAAATTGTCTGCAGTGGAGTGTGAAGGCTAGAAATGTGAAATAAAGTGAGATAAGTCTGGAATGAGTGACAGAACCCAATTGTGAAGGGCTTCAAGTACCCCGCTATGGAATTTGTATTTATCCTAATGGCCAATAAAAATTATGGGGGAGGACAGCATGATCAGCCCTGGCAGATGGTTAGAGGATGGTTTGGAGTGGGAAGGCCAGAAAGCAAGAGTCCAGCTGGGAAGTTGTTTAAGTTGTCCTGGTGGGGAGGGTCTGAAGGGAATGGATATGAGACATCCAGGAGCATTAGGATGGACAGAATGCGACCATGTATTGGATGGGGCCAGGGCAGGTGAGTGAAGGGCTAGGACAAAGAATGATGGGAGCCTGGGTGACCAGAAGGACAGAAATGGGGAAGTCTGGAGAAAGAAGGGGCGGGGAAAGCAAGCAGACCACATGGAGATCTCTGGTTTAGACATTTGAGATGCCTTTAGGGCAGCCAGTGGTGCTGTCCAGCAGAGTCAGGGATGTGAGAGGGAAGCTCACACTTCCCGGAGGAGGTGAGTTTTGAGTAGAATCCTTCAACCTGACAACCTCTTTAAAAACACCCACTGTATGTCTAAGACCTTTTTTTAATGCTTTGGAGGAGAGATCTGACTCCGTGGAGCATCTGCCTCATTGCTCCTGGTTCTGTTATCTGAAGCCAAGAAGACATCTAACCTTTCTTCCATATGACAGCCCTTTAGAGGAGGCTCCATCCCAATGTCCTATGGGAGCTCTATCATCTTTTTATAATATGGACCCCAGAAGTGAGCTCAGTCTGCTCAGTGTGGTCTGACCAGGGCAGAGGACAGCAGGAATCCCCTCCCTCTTCACCCCTCCCCCACCACACACACTGCTTATTCTGAACAGTATGTTTTTCTTAAGATTTCATTAGCTCATTTTACTGCTTTGCTATAATTCTAGCTCATATTGAGGTTGTAGGCTAAAATGAGGATGTAAATGGGGACTACATTCACCTGGTCACTGATTCCTTCTCTAGGCCAAACACTAGTGACCTCCAGGAGCCATGATTACATTTTCTGGACAGTTCATATTCCAGGGTCTCTTCTAGTTCTGACATTTTGTGTGCTAAGGTCTCTCCTAGTTCTGAGGTTCTGTTTTAAGGCCTTTTCAAGCCTGGACAATCCTTGTTCTGTGGCCCCTCCCAGCTTTGACATGTGATGATAGTAATAAAAATAGTTATCCATGTAAGACTACAAGTCCTAAGAAGGTAGCAACCCTTTCTGCATCTTTTATGAACTTGGGATATCTTCTGATAGCAGCATGGTAAGTGCCTAAGACTTTTGTTTGTTGAATAAATGAATGGAAGGATGAGTGATGAAGGGTCCCCAGTCCATCTGACCTATGCTTCCCTCTCCACCCTCAGGTGAAGGTGTGGTTTCAGAACCGGCGGACAAAGTACAAGCGTCAGAAGTTGGAGGAAGAGGGCCCTGAGTCAGACCAGAAAAAGAAGGGGTCTCACCATATCAACCGGTGGCGCATTGCCACCAAGCAGGCCAACGGCGAAGACATCGATGTCACATCGAATGACTAAGAGGGGGCCTGGGAAGGGGGGGCAGCTGAGAAACCAATGAAAGGAGCCAGGCGGGCAAGGGGACATCAAAAATGGACTCAAGTGAGACCCAATGGAAACCAACCGCCATACCTCCTGAGCTCCCCCACCATGCCCAGGCCCACTACTCAGCTCCCTTCATCCCTGCTGGGCTGGGCAGCAACAAGTGGGCAGCTCCTATTGGGAGACCCCCAAGGGACTCAGAGACTGGGGGCAGCTGACTGGAAGAGGAAGGCAAAGCAAGGGATGCCTTCCTCCAGGTTCTGTCTCTTCCAAACTCATCGGGCTGGGCTTGGTCAAGTGACCTGCAGCATCAACTCTGGCTCAGTGAGCCTGTCAGCCTCACCCTGGGACTCCCAACCCAGATCGCCTACCCCGAGCCTTCTCTGTTCCCTTTGCCTTTTCTGTTCTTACCTCCTTCCTTTGAACGAGTTTTTATTTTAATTTATTTCTTGTCCAAAGGCCCCTCTGATCCCCAATCCCCACTTTCCTACAATGCCCCAGCTTTAGGCCTTAGTGACATCCTCTTGTGTCTCCCTTCCCTGTGGGTAATAAAACAAAACAAAACAAAACAAAAAACCTACCTTTGTCTGAGTGACCCTGAAACCTGACTCCAATCCGCAATAGTGTGGACTGTATGCTCTGCAGAGTTACTAGGAGTGAGCATTCTGGGAGAGTGAATCAGGGGTGGTCTTAAGTGGGGATGGGGAGGAAGGAAAGGGTTTCTTTCTCTTACCAACCAGCTAGAGTCAACCATGGTAGTAAAAATGGTCTGTGTAGCATCTGGGGCCACCCTCAACTCACAGGAAGAATCCCCTAGGGATAGGGGACCCCACCCCAGGGGAATCACCCCAGGTTCAAGGTACTCTGTGTCCATGAAAACTATAACCCACGAGCCCCTACCAAGGGATCTACCTTTAATTATCAGCCAGATGTGATTTAGTTCAAAATAAAGACATTTAATAAAAAGTCCTGATAGAACACTTCTCCCATATACCTGAGGCATACTCACAAATACACTTATCATCAGTGAGAAAAGTGGACACCTTTGTTGTCCATGAATGAGGGGGCAGGTCTAAAGGGAACATGTATAACCAGAGACAACTTCTGCCTCAGATGTTTCAGGGCTACCTAATGTCTTCTCATTATGGTATGAGGATAGTATGATTTCCCTACTGGTCTCTGCTGGGCACCTACTTTCAGTAAGATGCCACTTCCCAGGACATTATTCCATTGAACATGCAAGTCTTTGCTGGATACACTTTGTGTATCTGGACAAATCTCTGCTAGATGTGAAGTCCCTGCTGAATACAGGTCCACTGGATATTGCTTTGCTGGATGTATGGTAATAACCTGACAGGTAATTTCTGGGCTTGTGGCTGCAGAACTTATCTCTGCTTTCTGCTTCTGACTTTAGATGAGTGGTTAAACATGTGGCCATAGTGCTCTAGCTTTCTCATGAGAACAGGCTCTGCATAGCAATTTTTTTTTTTAAGTAATTTTTTATTTATTTGTTTTTAGTGCACAGCTCTTTTAGTTCAAAAACCACAATTTTGTTTTAATGGTAATTTTAGGAAAGTAGCCACCCTTAGGCTATGGGTTAGAAATGACCCTCAGAAACAAAAACGTTTTGTGCAGTCACAAATATATAATAATATAATATATGTATATATATATATACATATATATACATATATATATTATAGGTACCTGTCTTCTTCCCTTCAGAATCTTGGCTATGAGAATTCTCATTTCCAGCAGGAAAATTCTAAGTCTTGGGAACAAGAGACACTCTTAGATAGTGTCCTCAATTTCTAGTCTGTCTTTTCTTTGGACAAAATTCTTTGACTGGGGTCTCCTTTGGATTGCTATCTTGCTCTGGTTTATAGTAAACATTCTGTATAACATCTGATTTTAATTTCTGAAAGATAGATTACACTTTTCATGGTCATTCAAATAAGGGCTACTTGGAAAATGTCTCTGAGGTTCAGTTTTCTGGGGTTTAATTTTTTATTTAATTCTAAGCCTCGTCTATTTTCTGCGTAATTAATATGGGTAAGGAAAAGGCATAGAGAGAAAGTTCAACCCTGAAGACAGGGTCAATGTCTTCCTTCTTGCCTAGTCACTCTCATGACTTTTCATATGTGTGTGTGCGTGTATAGTCACACACATATGCACACATATAGACATGCATATGTATACTTATGCATATGTACATATATATGTATACATGTATGCATACACATGTGTGTATATGTTTGTGTGTGTATACTCATACACACATATATAAGTGTGTGTGTATGTGTGTATAGAATCAGAAGCTAAAAAGGCTCGTAAAGCCTTAGCACCCTAAAAGGCTGAAAAGGTTGTATTTGGAGT
Organism: Bettongia penicillata ogilbyi; assembly: GCA_023548195.1. Taxonomy (NCBI): domain Eukaryota; kingdom Metazoa; phylum Chordata; class Mammalia; order Diprotodontia; family Potoroidae; genus Bettongia; species Bettongia penicillata. Next base: position 11,973,461 of record JAJHZJ010000257.1, read on the forward strand.
CAGAGGTTCTAGGTTCAAATCCTTGTTCTGCTTAATTGGTCTGCTTAATTCCTACCTGAGTGACCATTAGACAGTCATTTAACTTTTCTAGGTCTCATTTTCTTGTGTATAAAAAAGGAATAATAGGATTAAAGATTTAGTACTGGAAGGGACCTTAGAGGTCATCTGACTCAACTCTTTCATTTTCGAACTAGGAAAATTGAGGTCCAGTGAAATTAGCTCTGGCAGATGGCCCAGATGTTCTCTAAAATCGCCCACAACTCTAGGGTCATGATTCCAGTTGGTTTGGGCTCCTGAGGACTAGATAGAAATCCCTGAGAAGTTCTTCCTCAGGTAGGGATTCTCAGATTCCTAGAATACTAGAAGTAAAGGGGCCTTTGGAATCATGCAGTCCAATCACCTGATGTTAGAGATGAGGAAAAACATACTCAATTAATCCGTGGCAAGGCTCAGATTTGAACACAAGACTTCTGACTCCATGTCCAGAATTCTTTCCACCATGGCACTTTGCCTGGATGACCTCTGGGGTCCCTTTCAGCTTTGAACTTTCAAGATTTTGATTCTTTCTCATTCTCTTCCACCATTTTATGTATGTGTACAAGGGCTAAGCTGTGGGCAAGAGATTGGAGATTTAGGCCCAGCTGCAGAAATGATTCACATAGGAAAGAGAGAAAACAACAAAATATCTTAGAAATTCAGTGCTAGTCCAGTTAGCTGAGACAGTAAAGAAGTCAGAGATGACTACAGGAAAGGTGGTCCAGTAGATACAATGACGGACTTGGAACCAAGAAGACCAGAGTTTGAATCTGTCCTCAGTTCCTTACCAGCTGGGCAAATTGCTTAATCTCTCTGGGCCTCAGTTTCCTCATCTGAAAATGAGGTGAGTAGAGATTGTACTTGATGAGGTTGAATGCTCTATGACCTATGGCCTCTAATCTGAGGTCCATAGAGGCAGGGCAGGCTTTTAAAGAAGGGGACTTGACCTGAACCGTGAAGGGAAGGTAGGATTTGGTGGGGCAGAGAAGGTGTTGGTGGCCCACACTGAATCATCCTTCTCCATTCCCCTACATCCCCCAGATAGCTAAAGGAATCTGTCCCATCTTACCTCTTTCCTGATTGGTTGGAAGAAAGTAGAGGATAAACTCTCTCTAGTTTTGGAGTGGCTTGGGAAAAGGGATAGATGGACCATGGATGGTGGAAAGGGGCAGCTGTCACAGGGAAATGGGTGAAGGAAACTTTGCCTTCCTTTTTATTCCATTTCCCCTTTCTTCTAGTGTTACACTGCCTGAAAATCATAGACATTCATGGGATCTAGAAATGAAGAGATCTTAGAGATCACTTGGCTTAACTCCTTTATTTCACCAAGGAGAAAACAGAGGTCCAGAGATGGGAGGGGGTACACTGGGTAGTAAGTAGTGGGGTGGATATTTGACTCTTCAAGGGTCTGACGAGGGGAGAGATAGCCTTCACACTCACTCAGGCAGCAGTGGGGTCTCATGAGAGATGAGAACAGATTAGCAGAGAGAGCTTTCCAGGAGAGGAGATTCCGTTTTCCCCTCTATAGAGAGAGGGACACCGTCAAGACCATTTCTCCAGATAGAAAATAAAGGATAATAGTAAGAATGGGAAGGGGCACCGACGGGGAGATTTGAGAAAGCCTCATTACCTAACTACTGCTCCACAAAAACCTCTGAGGGCTGGAGATTTCACCCCAACTGTCTTCCCAGGGGAATCTCAGTTACATCAGTATTCTTTGATTCTTCTGGGCAAAGGCTCCCCTGAGGCTCGTAGACCTACTCCTAGGGAGCCAAGGTAAGGGGCTAAGTTCCTGGCTACAACCTTCACCCAGGAAAGGGCCCTTCTGGCTTATAGATCCTGGGTAAGGATGGTCCTATAGAGCCTGGGTAAGCCCCTCAATAGGATTTCTCCTTTCCATGTCCTGTCTGTCTCTTTCAATATTGTGGACCTGCTCCCCTGGGAAGCTCATTGAATTGAGTATGGCACATCATCTCCCTGACAGCACAGGATGGGGTTATTTGCCCCATCAGACATTCCCCCTCATTATCCATGAAAGGTCTCCTAACCCCACTCCCTATCCTATGCTCATACCTCTTCCTCTCAAGCTCAGAGCACTGGCTGGTGGTCCTGACAGATATAGGCTAAATTTCAAGAAGGATGTCCTTATTTATTAGGGATCACCTTGAACCATGTGATTACTTAAGGAGAGAGTGGTCTGCAGACACGTGTATGGGATGCAGACAGAGATGAATGGGACAGAGAAAGAGATGGATGGGATACAGAGAAATGGATGGATGGGATGAAGAAAGAGGGATGGAAAGGATGCAGGCAGAAGGAAGGATGATGACTGCAGAGGGTGGATGGAATGAGGCTCTCTCATTCCATTGCACCTTGAGGGTGGGGGAGACAGAAAGATAGCATCAGATATGTTACTATCTCTCCAACCAAAGAAAAAACAGCCCCCCACCAAACACAAGGCAGGAGCAGGGAGGACAGACCAAGGTCCCTTAAGCTAGCCCTTTTTGACTGAAGGGTGGGGAAGCAGGAACAGGGCCTCTACTGGGTTCCCCTTCACTGTGTTGTGCCTCTCCCCACAGACTGTAAATATTGGTGTTGTGACTTAATTAATAAAGACTTCTGTGAGCTTGAAAAATATGTAATTAGGATGAACTATTTTCTGAGCTGCTTGCTTGCCAGGTTTTCTAATTTGGGAGTTTCTGGGTCCCATCCAGGGAATAAAGCTGAAGTCTCTCTCGAGGAGGTTGAAATGATTTAGAGAAGGGGAGCAGGAGACAGGACTGGATGCTCCTCTTTTCCAGTCCATGGCTTGGAAGCCCTACTCTCAAGCCAGCCCCACTCAAGGAAGATCTGTGATGGAAGGGAGAGGAGCATTAGGACCCCGCCCTGATGCTGATTACAGTGGGGGACCTCCTTGGGCCCTAAGATTGGGATGGTGACATCTGCCTTGCCTGGAGCATAGAAACTTAGAGACCAAATCTAACTCTCCTTTTATGGAGGAGAAAAGTCCAAGCCAGAGTGGGAGTATTTGTCCAAGGTACCACAGGTTGCCTGTGGAAGAGCTAGGACTCTAACTGCCCAGAGCTGTTGTTAGGATACAATGGACAGCGTAGGTCTGCATGCTTTAAAATCCCTAATAATAGCTTGCATTTTAGTAGAGCTTAAAGGTTTGCAAAACCACTTCATGTGTTATCTCATTGGATAGAACATCCCAGGGAGGTCAGTGCTGTTACCTTCCCCATTTTGCAGATGGCAAACAGGCACAGATTGGTTAATCAACCTGCCTGGGTGGGGGGGAGAGTCACCCAGCTTGCAGCTGAGCCAGGAATCAAACATCCATCTACTGTCTATAATGCTGCTTCCCTGCCAGGCTCATCCATCAAAGGGATGATTTTCCTCAAGAAGTCAAGAAGGGGATAATTGAGATGAGGGGCTCTCAGGACTGGGCCCCCTTGAGTGTTCAGACCACATCCTTCCCATCTTCAAAAGCATCCTCTCAATGCCCAAACACTCTCCCTCCCAGGGGAGCTGTCCTGAGTTCATCACGCCAGGTTCTGCCAGCTTCCTCCTCCACTGCCTTGGGCACCACTGACTTGCTTACACTGGACCCTTTTACACACTGGGATAAAATTGTTCCTGAGTTGTAGAGACTGAGTGATCCAGGCCCTACCTTTGAGGTTTTGGGGTATCCAGGATGAGACAAAACTCATCCATATTCAGACAGACAGGCATACGCTTGTCATCTCACATGAAGACATACAGGCTCAGGTATAGACTGAGCTCCATTGACTCACATGCACACACATGCATACACATCCTCATCCACACTTGACCCTCTGGGCAGCTCTGCACGATGGGAGAGCCTAGCCTGCAATGGGCTACAGCCCCAACAGCTTTCCTGTCAGACGTGTCCTTGCCAATTGGTGCCCAGACTTGGGGAACAGGTTTAACCAATTAGCTGAGTCCCCCATCTGCTGTCTAGGGTGGCTGTGTGTGTGTGTGTGTGTGTGTGTGTGTGTGTGTGTGTGAGAGAGAGAGAGAGAGAGAGAGAGAGAGAGAGAGAGAGAGAGAGACAGAGACAGACAGAGACAGACAGAGAGAGAGAGAAAGAGGGAGAGAGAGAGACAGAGACAGAGACAGAGAGAGAGAGAGAGAGACAGAGAGAGAGAGAGAGAGAGAGAGAGAGAGAGAGAGAGAGAGAGAGAGAGAGAGAGCATGTCTGTGTGAGCGTGTTCGTGTGCACATGAGAGTAACCGATGAAGTTGGGCCTGTGTGTGTGTGTGTGTGTGTGTTCATGTTCCAGTGGGACAGGAAGTGTGTGAATATGTCTGTATCCATGTGTCCTAATATGTGTGTGCTGATGTGTGTAGAACTCATAAGGTAGGAGTATAGGGCTGCCATGATCCTTTCTGACTTAGACATTCTGTGACTTGGGGAGTAGATTGTGTGAGTGTGGTTGTCTAGACTTCTGTGACTTTATATGAATGTGTATGTACACATACATGTGAGGCTGGGTTTTATCTGGGGCGAGGGCTATTCTCCCCTAACCCAGGTGAGGGGTAGGGGGCCTGGGGACTCGGAATCCAGACTTGACCTCTGCCGATGGCATCTCTTGACTTTTCTCCTACATACGATCTCTCTTTCCCTGATCTATTCTTCATTCTCATGCCAGCACCTGAATGGGGGCCTCTTGCTCAGTGTTCCCTGACTCCAGTCTCCCCTTGCTGACTCATTCTGCGAACTGCCTTCAAATTGTCCCTCCCAAGCTTCCACTGGAGCCATGGTAGAAGAGGCTGCCTCCAGCTAGTGAGAGCCCCAGCCTTGGGAGTTTTCGGGCAGAAGCTACAGACTATTGTCAGGGGTTTCCTGCATGGGGTAGATCATAGGATTGCAGATTTAGTTCTGGAAGGGACCTTAGAGGCTATGGGTCCAAATTCCTCATTTTATAGAGAGGAAGACTGAGTCATTGACTTGTCCACGGTCATGTAAGAAGTGGTCAAAGTGGGATTTGAACCCTGAGTCTTACTGACTACAGTCTAGTAACCTCACCACTCTACTGACTCTAACCTAGATTGAACTAGAGCTCCACGGTCCATGAACACTTCAGAAGTCCATGAAAACCCTATTAAAACTCCTTTGCCTGGGATTCAAAGTCTTCCAAGATCTTCCTTCTCCTCCTCCCCACCCCCACCCCCCACCACACCTCTGGCTTCTCTGACCCAGATTCATTTATAGTCAGAAGTAGAAGAGTCTTTACAACTCATCTCATCCAACACCCCTCCCAAGGTCACCTGGCTATTTAGTGGCAAAAATGGCCCTTGAAATGAGGTCACCCACCTCCCAGTCCAGGGTCCTTTCTTAGGAAAGGATGCTTAGGAAATGCTTCACCTTGACCCTGAGCAAGTCACTTAACTCCTCAGAGATTCAGTGAGGATTATTCTAGCCCAGCATTGTTGGGAATATCTAATAAGATAATGTCCTCAAAGTATCTGAAAAATTCAAAGTGTTATATAAATGTATATAAATGTAAACCATTACTATTATTATAATTCATTCAGCAAACATTTGTTAAATACTATGTGTTGAGGGCTGTGCTAGGCACTGGAGATACAGAAAAAATCCTAGTACTTGACTTCAGAAGGCTTACATTCTTTTGGGGGAAAAGAATAAGAAAAAATTACATATGTAATACACACAAAGTGGATGCAAAGTCATTTCTGACAGGAGAACACTAGCTGCTGGAGCACTGGAAGAATCAGCTACGCTTCCTATAGTCCAATCTGGCATCTGTAAATTTGGTTTTTAAAAATGTTTTGATAGCTGCATTTCAACCTATTTGGTTTCCTTTCTAATCTCATGTTTTGTTTTGTGCATTTGAAAACACAGTTCCAAGAAAGCTTCATTGGTCTGCCCAAGAGTCCCACACAAAGGGGTCAGGTAGTAGTGGTAGAGGAGACAGTCATTGAGCTGGACTTTGAAAGGAGGGAGGGATTCTTAGAGGCACAGATGAAGAGGCAGTGCACTTGGGAGGAGGGCACTGCCTGGGCAAAGTTGTGGAGATGGAAAAATGGGATGATGTATATGACGAACAACCAGTTGGCATGGAAAATGAGTGACTGATAGTAAAGTGTCTAAGTGGAAAGGTAGCTGGAATCATATATATTGCAAAGGCTTTAAAAGTGGAACAGAGAGATTTTAACTTGATTTCAGAGGCAGCTGGTTAGCTCAGTGGGACAGGATGCTAGGCTTAGAGTCAGGAATACCTGAGTTCAAATCCAGCCTCGAACATTTACTAGTTGTGTGACCCTGAGCAAGTCACTTTACCCTCTTGGCCTCAGTTTACTCATTGGTCAAATGAACTGGAGGAGGAAATGGCAAACCATTCCAGTATCTTTCAGTATCTTTGCCAAGAAAACCCCAAATGGGGTCACAATGAGTCTGATGGGACTGAATAGCAACCGTCCGAGATAATAGGGATGAATCACTGTAGATTCTTGGGCAGAAGATGAGCCTGTCTCATCCATCTTTGACTCCCCATAGTGCCTAGCACAGTCATGCCCACATGCAGCTCCATAAAGCTTGGTTATTGAATTGCTTGATGGAGGAGGTGGACCTGTCCTAAAGGGCTAGACAGAGGCCATCAGTCCTGAAGGGTCCAGCTCAAGAGCAGAACTTACCAGTGACAGCCTGAATCTGGAGAGAGTTAATGAACCCTGACCTTCCAGCTGGTGGCAGCCCCTTGACCCATCTTCCGCTTTCCAAATGAGACAATAATTATAATGTGCTTAGTACAGTGCCTGGAACAACCTAAGTTCTATATAATGTTTCTTATTGTTATTATCATACTTCTTCACCCCACCACATTTTTTAGCCATGTGGCCCTGGACAAGTCCTATCATCTCTCCAAGCCTCAGTTTCCTCATCTGTAAAATGTAGATTCCTTTGCCACCTACTCTGATATAAGGAAAACATTTTGTAAATCACATACAGCCCCAAAAAGTAGGGAGGAAGGGAGGCTGAGGGGGAGAGGCAGGCTGGGGACACGGCCAAGCTGGGGCAGAGAGGCATCACATTCCTCGAGAGTTAATGATCTCTGGGGTGAAGACTGCAGAGGGGCCCAGGCTGGAGGGTTTCCCTTCCTTCTCCCAACCCTGCCTCCCCCAGGGGATGCCTTCACCAGGGCTAGGACCCCAAAGAAACAAGTGACTGAATGGGAAGGGACCTTAATGGTCATTTAACTGAACACTGTCTTCCCCAGTTTGTGGGCAGGGAACTGACACCCTGAAAGGAGAAGAGACTCACCCAAGGTCATGTACATCCAGAACCAATGGCATTGCCAGTCTCCCAGGTCCATATTTCTTCTCTTATACAGAAGATCAAAGCATATAAATAGAAGTTAGGTCCCTGAGGGCAGGAGCTACAACATTAATCTTTGTATATCCCATGTCTGGTGCATAGTGGGTTCATGATAAATGCATATTCATTGGTTGACTTCCCAGAGCATGCTAAAGCCAAGATATGCAGGGTCTCACAGCCAGTCTGTGGTCTTTGATCTTATTCCACAGCCTTGGGTCACTTCTGAAGTGGATAAGAACAGCAGATCTTTCTGCAATAATGCTTTAAGGTCTTCAAAACATTTTCAAGCATTCAGTCAATCAACAGGCATTTATTAAATTAAAATTTAAAAAAATTAAAAATTTATTCAGTGCTTCCACTGCTCTGGAAGGAAAGTGGTGAGGTTATCATGCCCATTTTAAAATGAGTACATCGAGAGGCAAGTGATTTGGCTGCAGGCCAGTAGAGGCAGAGTCTGAATTCAAATCCACATTTTTTGGCTTTGAGGGGCTTCCTCATCTATGATTCTAAAAGAAGGCAGGGAAGAGTACAGAAGACACATGGAACCTGGGCCTCCTGCTGGTCTTCCATGAACCCAGAGTCTGTCCCACACCTTGCCCCTTCCTCTTTTGCCTCCACATGTCTTCTGTTGCCTTACATCTTTCAGGGGACCTTCTGGGGTGCCAGAGAAAGGGAGGACTCTTGCTTGCCTCATCTGGAATATGCTAAGATACCCTTAGAGGAACCCCTCTTCTTTTACACCTCAGGAGCTCCAGGAGGGATGAGGGTAGCTTCTAGGCTGGGACTAAATCTTTAGTAATAAATCTTGGATGTGGAATTGGGGGTGGGGAATGTGTGTGTGTGCATGTGTGTGTGTGCACGTGTGTGTGCATGTATGTGTGTGTGCATGTGCATGTGTGTGAGTGTATGTGTGCGTGTGTGTGCACGTGTGTGAAATAAGGGACAGGCTGAGTCACTCATCCCAGAGTAGACTCAGAACTATGTAGCAGAAGGGAAGATGCTCATGGAATCACAGACAAAGAGCCTGAAGTCCTCTGGTTCATCTTCCTTGTCAACAGGGAACCAAGGCCCAGAAAAGTCCAATGACTCACCCAAAATCACACAGGTAGCCAATAATAGTTGGATTGGGAATCCAACTCTGGGTCTCTGGCTCTAGGGAGAACCATGTTCTTTCCCCTGTGTCATGCCCCTCTTGACACTGAAATGAGGAAGGACTTCAACCCAGGCCACAAGGGACTTCAAGGCTGATGTGGGGTCAGGAGGGTGCTTACTATTCTAGAGGGAAGAAACCCATTGTGGAACAGCCCTCCCACTAGGGGAGCCCCCTGTTGAAGAGAACCTGGGGGCCCAGGGAGCTTCATGATGGAGAGGGAGGCCTGACTTTGGAGTTTGGGGATCTTGGTCCCAGTCCCAGTCTGGTCACTTACTAGCTGTGTGATGGTGGCCATGTCATTCAAACTCTTGGAGTCTCCATCTCAGTATTGATAAAATGAGGGAGCTGGAGAGATGGCCTCCAGGGAACGCTGGCTCAGGACTTAGAGGGTGCTGACTGTGACATGTGGTTTATCACTCAACTTCCCTGAGACTCAGTTTCCTTTTTTGTAAAATAAGGAACTCTAGCTCCATTACCCTATAAATGACAAAGATTCTTTCATGTTTGGTGAAATCCTGAGAAGGGAATCAATCATTCTCTCCACTCTTCGCTCCCTGCTCTGTCCTCCACGACTCCCCTTTTCTCCTCTGTCTGGCTGTCCCAGGAGTCCTCAGGGAGCCAGTCCTCAGGGTTGTATGACCAGGGGTTCAAGCATCTACTATTGTGACCCTTCTCCTGGAAAGGGGGCTTCCAAAGCCAGCACCTGTGGGCTGCTCCCTCCAACCCCCACCCTCCCACCCCAGGCTGCCCTGGTGGATCCCACCCTCCCTCCCCATCCAAGAAGCCAAGTCTTAGGACTTTAATCCTTGGTGTTTATTGGTGTTACATAAATCACAGAGAATGAGAAATTGATTCAGAACATTAAAAAGACTCTGTGCCCATGGTTGGCAAATCCCCTGGTCTGGCCGAGGTAAATAGGGAGGTACAATTATTCACACTGAGCCCTAGGCTGGGCTGGAAGACATTTGGCAATTTGGAACAGGCTCCCCCCCTCCCCCCTCCCTCTGCCCCAACAGAACATGAAGGTCACACACATGGTGTTGAGGCTGTCCAGATGAAGGACCCAGGCTGTGGCAGGGAAGGAAAATGAGGGTATGGTGGGCAGACATATTGTTCCATCCTCCAGAGGGCTTAACATCCGCTCTTTGGGATCTGGTCCCTTTGAGAGACCCAAGTGGGCCATCCTCCCAACCTGGGCAGAAAGGCAGTCCTCTGCTCCTGTGGTAGATCTGGAAGCAACTGGATGAAGGATGAGAAACTTCTACCAATGGGCTGCTGCACAGGAGGGGCAAAACCCTGAGTTCAGTAGTAGCTGAAGCTGCCTCTTCCCATCTGATCCCCAGACTTGGCACCATTCACCAGTCTGGCAGATCTGTAGATGCAACAGAGCATCCTGCCCTTTTCCTCGGCTGTCAACATTCCTTTCTTCTTGCCTGGGTAGAAGTGGGGAAATTCTGGGCCAGTAGTTATCTTCAAGGCTGCTTCCCCAGCAAGGTTGTGGAGGGGCATGGTGGACTAGAGTGGTTGGAAGGCAGATCACTCCTCCACCCATCTTTACCTTGTGTAGAAAGGAGGTCTCTGCTGTCTTCACCACCTCCCTCATCCTTCCTACCTTCTAGAAGACCCCTGACTTAGTTAAGATTGCTAGAAATCAGTTGGAAGACAATGGAAAAGAGATGGCCAGAATCTGAAGACACTGGCGTGGTGGGGTTTGGCGGCTCCCTCCCCATCTCCTTGGGGGAGGTCTGCTAGCAGCCCAAGTTTCCCAAGGTACAGTTCTAGCTCGAGGGGGGCAGGGTACGACTCCAGGTGCTGCGATCAGTCTCTTGGAAGGGAAGCTGGGGGCATCCAGCTCCCTGTGCCCACAGGTGGGCCTACATGGATGTACGCAGACGTGGTCCTCCAAAACCTTGGGATTACAGGAAATTCACATTATAGTGGGATTGGCTCTTCTCAGCCCAGGGTGGGACAGGGAAGGAAGGACCCAGCTTTAGGCCAGCCATATTAAGCATTCCTCTACCAGGGATTGGGATGGGGGTGGTGTAGCTACAGCACTAGGTCCAGCCCAACTACTGAACAGCTTCCTCATGCCAAACACACAGACTTTGGCCTCTCTACTTGGTTCTCCGGGGTATCTCTGTCCCTGGATACTCTGACCCCCCATCCCAAAGGACTCACAGCTGTATCAAGGAGACTGGGGAGGGGGACTGGGTTGGCATGCTTGCCCCCAACAGCAAACCAAGAGAGTACCTAGTGCCACAAACTGACATTTCAAAAGAGAAAGAAAAATCTCACACACCATCTTGTCCCCAAGGTATTCACTGTATGACTTCCAGCAAGTTGCTACCCTTCTCTGGGCCTTTTTTCCTATCTCAGTCTGGTAGGAGGAAGTCTCCTTGGGAAAAGTGACCTGTCACCCCACTACTTCCCTGGGCTGGTGGAGCTCTGGTACCCATATCGGAGCTAAGGGGACTAGACCAGCTTTTCCTCTCCATCCCTACAGGGCACAGTTTGGCTCTTTTCCCAAGTTGGAGAGACCTTATTCTAGGCCTATCACTCTTCACAGCAGACCAAGGCATCTCCCAGGAGACCAAGCAGCAAGATAAGTGAATAAGAAATTCCAGGTGGTCACTCCAGACCACAGTAATCTCTCCCTTTTTGAGCTCTGACAACATTTTGGGAATAGACCAAGGGCTCCTGGAATCCTGAAATCACAGTTAAAGTTTGGCCTTGCCTGGGGATCACTCCCAAGAAGTTAGTGTTGCTTTTGACAGCTGAGGCATCATTGTTCCCAAAATAGGGATTTTTTCTTTCAACATAATCATTGATAATAATAGTTGGTCCTTCTAAAAACAACCCTTTACGGGATCTGTCCAAACAGATGTCAGCCTATACCTTTCTGTATTCAATTTTGAACAGGAGACAAAGCATCAAAGACTCTGAGAGCTGCAAAGGACTTCTAAGATCCACTGCCCATTTTACTGATGAGGAAACTGAGGCCCAGAGAGGGGAAGTCATTTTACTAAGGTCACAAAGCAAGTCAATGTAAAAGCTACTACTAAAACCTCTAGCCTGGGGATTTTGACTTTCTGTCAAAGCATCCAGAAACAGCTCTCTGCATCCCTGATACCAAACCCACTTGGGGAGGACAGTAAAGGAGAGAGGGAGGAGAAAAGAGGGGAGGGGAGAAGCTTTGCATGTTTTCCCAAATCCAAGGGAAGTCCAGGTCTAAGGGGGCAGGCTGCTGTTTGGGCAGAGCGATGCAGAAGGAAATAAACACCAATGGTCCAAACATTCTGGTCAGTTGCACATCCATCTTGAGGCTTCCTTTTTGGTCACACATGGTCCCTAGCTCCACTGGTCCCCCTGAATAGTGGAAGGCTCAGTTCCATCTTTCCTGGGCAGATGTGTCCCAGATGGCTTTTCCTAAATGGTCCCCATCCCAAAAGGGTTGGCATATCCTTAATTCCTAGGTCTCTCCTTCTTGGGAAGGGAGGAGAGGGGAATTCTTTCAACCCCTGGGGCTGCAATGGCTTTGTAGACTGGGAAGAATCAATGTATGGGTCATTTTCAAGGATTTAGATGACCTTGTTTCCTTCAAGTCTTGGCTTATTCCTGGTAAGGGTAAAGTAAGGACAAGCAGAGGAAAGGGGACTTCAGAATGCACTGGTGTAGCTAGGATGGTTGGACAGGCAAGCAGGTGCCACCTGAGGTTTGGTTAGGGATTGACTTCCATAGGGGGAAGGGGTGCCAGGCTGACCTGGAAGGATTGCATGATCTGAGCCACTGGATGTCTCTGATCATGACCCTTCTGGCTAGAGTTTTGGGCTGGAGGCTAGGTCTAGTCTGTCCCAAAGGGCTCAGGGAACACTCCAGAGCACCAATCCCAGCATAGATTGCAACCCTGGAAACTTGCTGCCTTTTTTTTCCTCTATGCCCCAGCCCCCTCCAATTTGGCCATTTAAAGTCCCTATCCCTAGACTGTATATAAAGTGCCACTGGTGCCTTCCTCCATGGATGGTTCAGTTCCCAGTCTCGGAAGCACTCAGTTGTAAGGTATTTAAAATGTCCTCATGTCCTCAGTAGCCTCCCTTCCCACCTCCCTTTCCCAAATCACCAAAGTGGAGGCTCCCAGTCTCTTAGAAGTTCTGGATTTTGGTTTGTTTGGTGCCCCTGATCACTGACCTGTAGCTTCCCCATCTGGGGGACTCCAGAGGCCAGAAAGCTGCTACTGAGGATAGGGATATGCTTTCCTGGTCCCATTACTGGGAAGGCCCCAGGATCTCAAGTTCCAGTCCAGTTGCTTTCTAGCCTTTGAGGAAGGGAAAGGAGGGTAGGGGAAAGGACACATGTAGCTTCTCCTCTTTACTAGGAACACCAGGCTAGGCAGGGCAACATTGGGCTACAGGGCTCAAGTTTTCCTCAGAGGACATGTGATATAGCACCCCCCCCCAACCTCACCAAGTTCATATGCTCAGTTCCCATGCTCATCCACCCAGCTATGAAATGGCTTCTTTGCAGCATCAACCAATGTTAAGACTCAATTCTGACTTTAAAAAACCCCACCAAACAAAAAGAAACAAAAAAATTTAAAAATTCCAGCACCCAATTTCTCTCCCTAGAGCATTCTATATATTTCTTCCCAGTTTCATTCATGATTATGCTGGGATGGGTTCTGTAAGCTCCCCACCAGGGCCCAGAAATGCACTTGATTATAATATTTCCTTTCTATAAAATCTGATTCTCCCCTGCATTAGGCTTTCCCCCCACCCCCTTGTCCCCCTATGTTAAAATCTGATTGCCTTAACCTCCCAGCCTCCTAAAAGGTGGTGGTTCTCTGAAAATGTTACTTCCTTTCCAACATTAGTGATGTGGTATTAGCTTGGAACTCCTTGCTCAACTACTTGGAGTCTGGAGGGCAGGCCAACATTTCCTCTCCCCAGCCCTCACCCTATCTGGTCCTCTGGCTCAGTTGCCTCTCTGGCCAGAGGACCTGCTTCCACTCACAGGCCTTTGTTGTACACCACTGTCCTACTGGCTGTGGCCAGCGCAATCTCTGGCTCCAACTGGGATGTTTCAATCTGAAAAAAACAAAAACAGGCAAGAGGCCAGGTGAAAAATGAGCACTACAAGCAGGAAGGGATTAACCAGTGATACTTAGCACATGGGGCTAAAGACTGACAAAGATGAAAGAACTTTAATATTTAGATCAATTCTTCATTTAGAATGTGTTTTGGAGTGTGGTGGAAGGTATTGCTCTAATCCTAATTTCCGCCAGACTACTTTCCCTGCAGAAGTTTGTTGTGTTTTTTTTTTTTAGATTAAATAGGGAGTTCTTGCCAAAGTAATTTAAGTTTTCCACTATCAAATATTGAATTATTGAGTTCCACTGTTTTTGATTCTCTCTTGTGTAGTCTGCTCTATTAATCTACCTCTCTATTTTTTAACCAATAACAGATGGTTTTGATGATTGCTGCTTTGCAATATAGCCTGAGGTCGGGAGGTGCTCTTTCCCCTCCCCCTGCACCTCTTTTCATGCTTCCTTTGATATTCTAGATATTTTGTTTTTCCAGATAAATTTTGTTATTACTTTCTCAAGTCCTATAAAGTATCCCTTTGGTAATACAATTTGGCATGATGCTAAAAGTGTAAATTAGCTTGGTATTATTGTCATTTTTATTATACTGGCAGAAATGTATTAGAAGAATGGACAAAAATCTTACAGTATATGTAATACTCCACACCTGTGGATCCCCTACCTATGCCAAAAAAAATGGGGGAGGTGTTTCTCCTATCCCTTCTGTGGGGTCAAATTTATTCTTTGAAATTTTGCAACATTCATTTTCAATTGCGGTTTTTATTATTTTCCATTTACATGGTTGTGGTTAGTGTGTGTATCAGGGGGCATTAAACTCCAATAGAAACAGGGGTCATTAATATATATGGGTCACATACTGATTTGGTTTGGAATGTAATGTTATCTATATTTTATTGTACTTTTTTATTTATTTTGCTAAATATTTCCCAGTTACATTTTAATCTAATTTAACACCTCTGGAATATATTATTTTCTTGTTTCTGCTTACTCCACTATGCATCAGTTCATGTAAGTCTTTTCATACTTTTCTGTACTCATTTCTTACAGCACAGTAACATTCTACTACATCTATTTGTCCCAAATTGTTTAGCCATGCTCTAAGTGATGGCAAATAAAGTGATTTGTCTCCAATTCTTTGCTACCACAAAAAGTACTACTATAAATATTTGGCATATATGGAGCCTTTCTTTTTGTCAATGATCTCCTTGAGGTATTTTCCTAGTAATGGCATCACTGAGTCAAAGGGTATGAACATCTTAGCCACTTTATTTGTATAATTTCAAATCGCTTTCCAGAATGGTTATACCAATTCACAGCTCCACCGACAATGCATGAGTGTACCTGTTGTCTTCCCATAATGCCCCCAACATTGACCATTCACATCTTTTATCATCCTTGACAATTTTCTGGGGATGAAGTGAAACCTTAGGGTTGTTCTGATTTAATATTTTCTTATTTTTAGTGATCTAGAGCATTCTTTCATGTGGTTGAGAATTGTTTTTAAGTCTTCTTATTTGTTCATATCTCTTAACTACTTATCTATTGGGGAATGACTTTTGGTTTTCTATATTTCTGTTGGCTGTTTATGGGTCTTGGACAACTACACCCTTACCTAAGGAATCTGACACAAAGATTCTTTTTTTCACAGTTGACCAACTCCCTTCTTATCTTAGATGCATTAATTCTGTTTGTGCAAAGGCTTTCCATTTTGCATCACTGAAAATGATTTATTTTCTCATTTTTAATTGCCACATCCTTTGTTGCTTCCATAACTGGGCCTTTGGATACTCTGGGCCTTGGTCTCCAACCTTGCAAAGACTTTAGCTGCCCAGTCTGCAGACTCTGGGCCCAGACACCTGCTCATTCCTCTCTCCTAGTCTCAATCTTTGCTTAACCAATCCTAGTCTACTCCTGACTCAACCTACTCCATGAAAATCTGGATTTCACAACAGATAAACTACAAAAAAATATTCACTTCACAGAAGGATTCCCTGCTGGGCTCCTATGTAGGACCATGCCTCTTCTTCTCTTGGTGAAAATGATGTCTGCTATTTATACCTTATGTGTAAAATATTTTTGATATTACAAATCTGTAGTGGTGATAGAATTCTGGAAAGTCATCCCTTGGTTAGGGGAGGGGAAGTGCCCTGGAGATGAGTCATCAAGATGATGGGTAGGGTAGGAGCCTGCTTACCCAACCAGGACTTATCAGTCATTTCTGATTTATATATGTAGTCTTTCTCAAGAAGGTGTAAACTCCTTGAAGACAGGGACGATTTTTGCCTTTTCTTTGTATTCTCAGCATTAAACGTAGTGTTTGGAACATCATAAGTACTTGACAAATGCTTATTGGCTGGATGACTGGTAAACTGAAATGAACTGAGAGAAGGAGGTACTCTCCCGATAAGGGAATCAGGAATTTTAGCAGGTGGCTTAAACAGGCATCATGAAATAGGAAGAGATCACAGGCTTAGAGATATGAAGTTGGAAGGGACACCAAAGGTCATCTAGGCTGCCCCCTCCTCATCTTACAGATAAGGACATTGAGGCCCAGAAGACTTGTTCAAAATCACACAAGGAGTAAGAAAGGGAGTCAGGATTTGAAGCTAGGTTCTTTGATGTCAAATCTTGTCCTTTTGGTGTGGAATCTGCTTTTGCCTACTGACTTGGAAGGGAGCTAATCTGATAAAGTTGCTCCCAGCATGAAGTCACATAGTTACTGATGAGACTGAATCCATCAGCAGGTTAGGACAAGTGCTGGGATCGCTGAACTTGATGGTCGGTAGAAGCACTTTTGATACTTGTCTAGAGAACTGTCTTAAGGACGGGGGAGGAACAAGCACATTTAAAGAGAAGGCGAAATTGTAGATATTTGCAGGTGATTGGAGGCGTTACTCAGCCCTAGGGATTCTTCTAAAAGGAACTGGAGAGAATTAGTAACTTCAACAAAGAAGCAGTATATAAAATTAGCTCAAAAAATCATCAACCTTTCTGTATATTACTAACAAAACCTAATTAAAAGGAAAGAGAAAAATTCCACTTAAAATAACTACCAAAATGTTTGTAATATATGGGAATCAACCTACTGAGGCATACTCAGGATTTGAATGACTATGACTACTAAGTGTTCTTTACAGAAATAAAAGAAGGAAAAAGATACAATTCAATTTAAAAAACAGTATCAAATAAAAGAAGACACGCAATTGGAAAGACTTTAGTTGTCCATGGTTGGACAGTGCCAATATATAAAAAAAAAACAACTGAGCATACTACCTAAAATTAATGTTCAGATTTAGTGACATACCAGTCAAATCATCAAGATATTATTTTTTAAAAACTAAACAAAATAATAAAAAATTGACTTTAGACAAACTGAACAAGGCAAAACGGTCAAGGAAGGGGATAGGATTTGTGGAGCTAGAGACATAAACCCCTCTGGGAATAGGGACTATTTTTTTAAAATTTCATTCTACCTTTGGCATTTAGCGCAGTACCTGATACACAGGAAACCTTTAAAGAAATCCTTGCGGAGGCCTTCCCTGGGTCTTCACTTCCTTCTCTGTGAGATGGAGATGATTTGCTCCCTACTCATTAGGTTTCTGTGAAGACTTTTTATAAGATAGAACTTTGAGAAATATAAATCGTTAAGCAGGAGGAATGTGCCATCATCATCCTAGCTGCCATTTTAAATTTGGAGCCTAAATCAGTCTCCTATGAATTCTGTAGGATAAGCTAAATTCTGTAAAAGAAGTGACTGTGTCCTCTATGGCTTTTTTGAAGTCTCTGAGCAGTGTCTGGATTTAGAAGAGAACAGCCATGTGACCTGCCAGGTCCTGGGTGGGAGAGATCCAGATAAACAGCAGTAAGGACAGCTATTTCCTCACTGGACACCAGTTTGGGAGTCAAAAGATCTGGATTCAAATCCTGCTCCTGATGTTTACTAGCTGTGTGACCTGAGCTGTCACCTCACTTCTAGGCTTCAGTCTTCTCATCTGTACAATACAGGGGAGAGACTAGACAGATGACCTCTGAGATCCCTTATGGCTTTGGTTACTTCATAAATGGCTTGTTGAACAGAATAGATGGAATTTCTAAAGTTCCTTCCAGGTCCACAATGGCTTTCTAGACCTCTCCCCTCAGCACCACCTTAACCTCCTTCTAGTTTGGCTCCACTGCCAGAAAGGGGATGAGAGAGCTAGGCCAATCATTTCTCAGTTCCTTTCCCCTTATACTGCTTGCTTTTTATTAGGTGGCACAATGAGTAGGGCACTCAGCCTTCAGTCCAGAAGACCTGAGTTCAAACCCAGATTCAGACATTTAGTAAATTGTATAGCCTTGGGCAAGTCACTTCACCCTGTTTGCCTTGGTTTCTAAAATTTGAAGATACTAATTATTTGCCTTGGTTTTCCCAACTGTAAAATCTGAATAATAATAATTCTCCCAAGATGAAATGAGATGATATTTATAAAATACTTAGCATGGTGCCTGGCACATAGTTGGCACTTGATAAATGCTTGTTCAATCTAAGATCTCCTCCTGCTCTGGGTACTCTCTAACTTTATCACTCGTGCTTCCTAAAACGTGGGGCCCTGACCCTGGGCTCAATAGGGCAGAGGGCAATGGGAAATAGTGAGTTCCACCTCCTGCAAGACGGTCCAGGTGACCACTTTTCCGGGATGACGGAGAGGGATGTTTGTCCACCACCAAGGGTCCTTTCAACTAAGGAAATCCTATGATTTTTTTCCCTCCAAGAATATCTGAGCCCAGACTGGGCACACAGGAGGGACTCCGTACGTATTAGTTGTATTATATCAATCAGTCCTTCATCTCCTTCCCCAGCCTGTGCACATAAACCAACTTCATGCAGAAATTCTCACTTCTTCCACTACAAATTCTTATCTTCAAGCTTTGGCTCAGGGAAACAGTGTTGGGAGAACCTGGGTTATTTACTAGTTGCATGGTGCTAGGCTACAGCTCTTTGCCTCAGTGTCCTCCTCTACAAACAAGGGGGCAGGGTAGAATCAGGACCATAGAGAGTTGGAAGGGAACTCAGAAGCTACTTCGGCCAAGATTATTGGTACTATGGATGCTTCTAGCTTGAAATCTATGTTCCTGCGCCATACTCTCTAGGAAGATGAATGTCATCTCTCTCAACTTACACTGTATTCAGGTTGTATTCCCCCAGGACCAGGTGGGCAGAGATGACTTCCCTTTTCTCCTTGGGCCCTCGACATGGAGCACCTGCCCTCTACATAGTAGATTCTTCAAAAACATTGACTGAATTAAAAGGGAAAATTTGCTGCGGCCTTTACCCTTTCCATGTGGCATGTTGGGTACCACAGAGCCAGGGTTGGCCTGGGACAGCTGGGACTGAACATACCTAGAGAGGAAACAATCAGGAAGAAAGGAAGATGCTGACTGGAAAAGGCTCAGAAATTTGAATTCCACTCCTTGGGGGACAGGGGGAAGTGAGAGGTATGCCCATCAACACCATCATCCTGTTATTATTAACAACTTAAACAGTATTTAAGTTTTGTAAAATATAATAAATATGATCTAATTTTACCCTGGGGCATCTAGATGGCATAACAGATAGAATGCTGGGCCTAAAGTCAGGAAGACTCACCTTCCTGAGTTCAAATCCAGCCTCAGACACTTACTAGCTGTGTAAGCCTGGACAAGTCACTAAACCTTGTTTCCCTCAGTTTCCTCATTTGTCAAATGAGCTAGAGAAGGAAATGGCAAACTGCTCCAGGATGTATGCCAAGTAAACCCCAAATGGGGTCACAAAGAATCTGAAATGATTGATTACCTCACAGAAACTCTGGAAGGTAGGTGCAATTATTATCCCCATTTTACAGATGAGGAAACTGAGGCAGAGATAAGTTAAGTGACTTGCCCAGGTTCACACTGCTAACAAATGTCTGAAGTTTGATATGAATTCAGGACTTTCTGACTCCACAGCCACCATACTTGCCCTACAAGGTCTCAATGAGCCCAAATGAGGTCTAGGAAGTGGTAAGGGATGCAGAAAGGGAGTTTATTCATGTCAGTTCAACTCAAATTAGTGCATTTGCTAAGTCACTGAATCCCTACAGTCTCCCAGTTGGATGGGGACTTAGATGCCATCTGGTCCAATCTGCACCTGACCAAGAATCCTCACTATATCATCCTTAACAAGGGGACATCTGGCCTCTGCTTGATGACTGCCAGTGAGGGGTGGCCCACCACTTCTTGGGGCAGCCTATTCCACTCAGGAAGGATCTACATTATTAGGAAGTTTCTCCAAAATCTTGCTTTCTGCAACTTCTACCCATGGTGCCTGGTTTTGCTCTTGGGGCCAAGTAGAGCAAGGCCAAAATGTTTTTTCCTTATTGAATCCATGATGGTTCCCAGTGATCGCCGTTTTCCTTTCTAAGTGCTCATGAGCCATCCCTTTAGCTATTCATTCTAGAATGCTGCTAGTAATTGAAGGTCAGTTCACTGGCCAATAGTTTATCCTATTCTCCTCCTCTTCCTTCTCCTTCTCCACCCCTTTTGAAAAGAGAGAAAACATTTACCTCCTTCAAATCCTGCAGTGCTTTTCCACAATTTTTTTAATGAACATTGACAGTGATCAAGGATCACACTAGATGGCACTTAGCTGTGCTAATATGTTCAACTGGGTGTGCTACGTCTGGACCATGGAAAGAGTCCTGGTTCTGGGGGGGGTCAAAGGACCTGGTTCCTGGGACTTTCTGCTTCTGTGACTTTCTGAAAATCTGGGTCTATTTTCCTCAATTGTAAAATGAGTATGGGGGTGTGAATACTAAATGACTTTGGAGGTCCCTGATTTCTCTCTATCCAAGAGCCCAAGATCCTTCATCTCATTGCTCACATGAGGAAATCATAGACCTGAGGCTGAAGGGACCTCAATAGTCCCTTAGTGTCAATAGTCATATAGTCCAACCTCTTCCTTTTACAGATGAGTAACTGAGGCTCAGAGAGCTTTCCTGAAAGACACCCAGGCAGCAAGCTCCAGAGTTTGGATTGGAACTCCAAATCCAGCACCAGACAGTCCCTGCCCCCAGGGAGTTCACAGCCTGGTTCAGGAGACAAGACTCACATGTATGAAACAAAGGAAGATACAAGGCACTGGGGAATGGAATAGGACATGCCCCTGGAGTTCAGAAGGAAAGTCTTGTTCTAGGCTAGAGTACCAAGTGCAGGCTTTCTAGAGCGGGGAAGGGAGCAGGACCCCTCCCTGTGAGCTCCCTGCTTCCCATGATGCTCTCCCACAGGAGAGCAGGTGGGAAAGGTCTGGCTACCTCTCCCCACCTTAGGCCACAGAGGTCTCTCCATCTCCCCACTCCCACCCCACCTCCTGATGTCCCCCACCCCCGTGGGCTCCCTTCGTCTCCACGCCCGCCAACGACACAATGCTCGGAGCCCACGCTCCAAAATCGAAATGCTTTTGAAAATGTTTAACCTAGTTAGACAAATTAGCAAAAATTTGTGCAAAACAATTTAGGTATTTAAAATATTCAATGTTTTTAAAAAACTGGAAAACTGTTCTTCGCTTTCAGCTGCAAAAACCAACAAAATATAACATCCCAGCAATCTTACCATGAGGTGTAACATAACCCTTCGGGAAAGCTGTTAAGCAGAGACTGAGGCATCCTGGGAAATAGCGCTTCATTTATTCAAATGCACATATGCCAGGCTTTTACACCATATGTCATTCCGAGCTATTTACAGTAATAATTAAATCTTAATCAACGTTTAACCTCTGTAAAATGTTTGAAGAATCCTAATCACCCTTCAGACTGTACTAATGAAGGAGAAATATATAAACATAAAAGGGAGATGATGCATAGATATCACGCTGGAAAGAACAGTAATTGCAAAATTGTATTTCTTTTAAATATAATCAGTAAATTATGCAAAGGAAGCCAAGGAGTATTTTAAGTTAAGACATCTTGGATGTCAGAGGTGTGAGCAGCTAATTTTGTTCTGCTATCCATAACAGATGTAGCATATTTTCTCTTACTGCCATTATTAGCAACTCCCCGTGAAGGCTTTCACTGAAACACCGAGGCCCACAGGATAATCGGAGGGGCTGCTCGGCCCCGGCATGGGACCAGCTCTGTCCCATGGCCCTGTCACCTTGGCTGGCCCCAGGAGAGCTCTGGCCTGAGCTCTCATCTGGCTGTGCACCTCTACCCCTGCAGCTGGGAGAGCTAACCAGATGACGGAGAGCATGCTTCCCTGGCCTTGGGAGGAGGCACTCTCTGGCATGCCCTAACTCTGCAGAGGTCTGCCCCTAGTGGACAGCGGTATCCTCCCTCCCTTCCCTCCTGCTGCTGCCTGTGGGTGGGCCAGGCGGTAGGGGTATCCTAAGGTCTAAGCTAAAAGGGCCTTGGACGATGACTAGCTCAATCGCCTCATTTGAGGGTGGGGGTGGGGGGAACTGAGGCCTACAGAAGTCAAGTAGTTTGCTTAAGGTCACCAGGATACTGAGGACAGTAGAGATTCCAACCTGTGTCCTCTGACTTCAGATCCCACACTTCATTACACTATGTTGGGAGCTGCTCAAGCAAGGGAACTGTGGGTGTGAGGAGCTGGTGGGGGGCAGGAAATGTTTGCAGGCTGGAACCTCCATCCTAGGCTTTCTTTCTTGTTGTAAAGAGAATGATCTGAAACTCTATCTTCCTCCCCAAAACTCCCCATCCTGCCCCAGGACTTAGCACTAAAAGGGCCTTGGAGGTCATCTAACCCAGAGCTATCAGACCCAAATAGAAATGAATCAATGGAGGTGGAAACTGTCAGAGTTGCAAGTCTGACACTCCTGAAAATCCAGTCTCCCTATTTTACAGAAGAGGCAACTGAGGCCCAGAAAGGGGCCACCTAGGTGGTAGATAGTAAAGGCGTAAAGTGAGTCAGGGTCTCTGGTTTGAGATATGAGGCTTTTCCTGTGAATCATGTTACCCCTGTAAGCTAAGAGCCTAGATTTGAACTCAGGTCTTCAGAGTCCAAATCCATCCTTATTTCTACAGTTAAGAGATAACAGTTGACTGTATTTTTCTCTCCCAAGAATATGTACTCTAATACAAAACTCTGGGAGGGGCAAAAGCCTTCAAGACCCAAAGGAATGAAGCTCTGAATGTAAAGCATCAGGGCTACCTTTTGTGCCCATTTCCTTCTCACACAACCAGCATCCTACAGGGTTCAGACCCTTATCACTTCTCTTCTGAGGTCTCCCTCCTCATCTGCGTCTTCTCCAATCGAAAGCCCAGGTCACAGAATCGGGGGACTTCAGAGTTGGAAGAGCCCTCAGACACCTTCACAACTTCTATGACAAGTGGTCATTCAAACGTTTTCCTGACGATCTCCGAGAGGGGAAGCCTGCCAGCCCTTGGAACACTCCATTGTCCTCTGTTGCATCCAGCCTCAATCTTCCTTCCTCTCCAGTCCCCAATTCTAACTCTCCCAACTTCTTTCTTCACCGTGAACCAGCAACCTTCTCACCCTGGAAGATCTCCCCACTAAGGTGCCTACTCCAATGGACGGTTTTTCCATATTAAGGAAGAAGCCGGCCAGCCCTGCTCTCTCCTTCATTCTTCTCAGGGCTCTTTCCCTTTTTTTCCGCCATGACCTTGATGGGAAAACTTTGTGTTGTCACATCCTTTCCCATTGAAATATAAGCCCCTTGGGGGACGGGACTGTCTTTTTTTTTTTTCTTCTATGTATAATCCCACTACTTAGCACAGTGACTAGATCGTAGTACGCATTTACTACTTGGTGGCACAGTGGATTGAATATCACACCTGAAGCAGGAAGATCTGAGTCCAAATCCAGCCACAGACACTTACTAGCTGAGTGACCCTTGGCAAGTCACTTGACCTCTGCTTGCCTTAATCTATGGGAGGTGGAAATAGCAAACCTCTCCAGTATCTTTGCCAAGAAAAGCCCATACGGGGTCACGAAGAATCAGACATGACTGAACAACAGCAACTTCCTGTCCCTTTAATAAATGCTTGTTGACTTTCCTAAATCTGTTTTTTAGAAATATCTTGGCACATAGTAGGTGCTAAATAAATTCCTGTCCCTTTCCCCTTAAGAAATACTTGTCAACTCTTCCAAATCTGTTTTTCAGAAAACTTTCATCCATTGCTTCTAATTTTGCCATTGCCAACCAAATAGAGCCATACTAATCCTTCTTACATGACAACCTTTCAAATATTTGAAAGTAGAAATCTTCCCTCCCCTAAGAATCTTTTCTCCAAGGCTGCCTCATTCTGGCTACTTTTCTCTGGATGCACTCCAGCTTATCTACATCCTCCAAATGAGATCTGACCAGAACAAAGTTCAGAAGGACCACTGTCTCCTTCTTCCTAGGAGCTCTGCCTTGCTTAATACAGCCCAAAGATGACATTTGGTTGCCCCATCACACTGACTTGTGGTTCATCAAAACCTCTAGATCTTTTTCAAAGATAAGGTACTGCCTGACCACACCTTCTCCTTCTTATATTCTGTTGATTCCAAGTATAAGACTTTGTATTTTCTCCACTGTTGCCTTATTAGATTCAGCCCAATTTTTTGGCCTGTCAAAGTCTTTTTGGATCCTGACTGTCACTGTCCCAGCTTTGTGCCATTTGAAAATCTAATAGGGTCCAATCTTTGCCTTCATCCAGGTCATTGCTAAAAATGTTAAATATTCTTGGGAAACCCACAGAAGCCTGGGATACTCCACCCACAAGAATCCTCCTTTCAAGTTGAAATTGAACCACTACTTTGATCAAGACATTCCCAGGATCAAAAAAAAACCAAAAAACATTGGTTGACTTATTTTCTATTGGATGAAATAAAATCTTTTCAGCCAGGCAGTTAAGGCCCTCCATAATCTGGTGCCCACCTGCCTTTTTGTCTTTACTTCATATTGCCCCATACAAACTCTCCATTACATTTAACCAGTCAACAACCTAAGCACTGAGGATGCAAAGACAATAGGGAAATTCCTCCTGGAGCTTACATTCTATTGAGGGAGACAGTATAAACAGGAAACATAAGCAGGGGAGTCCTGGAGCCAGCTCTAACCACCTCCTGAACCATTCTTAAGTTTTTCAGTATGAGCATTGACACAGCGTGGAAATCAGTAAAAGCTACAAATTAGGGTTTGGTTCATTGTTTTGTTGATTGTCTGGCTTAAGAAACTGATGGAGAAACATTAATGGTGCAGATTAAATTTAAAAGTGTGTCATTCATACATTTTTCCCCCTAGAGAGCCAGTTGTTAAACATTTACCAGCACATTCCTGGTTATAAGTAAATATAAGACATATATAAAGCAGCTATAAGTTAAACTTGGATGGGATCTAGGTCCTAGCAGCTAAGGGGATGGGGAGGGATATCAGAAACAGTCTCCCATAGTAGTTGGCATTTGAGATGAGTCTTAAAGGGAGTCAGAGTCTCCAAGGCCAGAAGACAGAGCATTCTAGGTGTGCAGTGATAGGCATTGGTGTGGAGATAAGAGATGGAGTGTCCTGTGTGAGGAAAATCAATTGGACTGGAATGGATTGTACACTGTATGAAGGAGAGAAATATATAGGGAGACTGGAATGGAGGAAGGGTTTTAAATGACAGAGAAAATTCTATTTGATCTTAGACGTACCACTACTGAGACACTTATTAACTTTGGGACTCTGGGCAAGTTGCTTGAAAAAAAAAACCTCTCTGTGCTCAGTTTCCTCATCTGTAAATTAAGGGGTTTCGACTGAAGTCTACCAAGGACTCTTCTAGTTCTAAATCTATTGTTGGTAACTAGATGGCCAAGTGGAGAAAATAAAGGATCTGACATCAGGAAAACCTGCGTTCAAATCCAGCTGCAATATTTCCTAGCTGTGTGACCCTAGGTAAATCACTTGACCTTTGTCTACCTCAGTTTCCTCATATGTAAAATGGGGATAATGATGGTACCTACTTCACAGGGTTGTTGTGAGGATGAAATGATACATTTGTAAAGTTCTTTGCAAACCTTAAAATGCTATGTAAATGCAAGCTATCATTTTAAATCTTTGATCTTCTGAACCTACACCTCAAACTCAATTTTCTTGCCATCATGTATTCACATGAGCTAAATATCTCATATCTGAAGGAGCCTCCATCTTCATCTCTGTCTCTTTGAAGCCCTGTTGTCCTTTTAGGTTCAACTCAGGTGTCTCTTCCTTCATGATGCCTTCCCTGATTTCTATCTTTGAACATGTTGACTCTAATTCAATCTTAGACTATATGATGAATAGCATAGATTCTAGGAATGAGAAGATGTCCTTTGCCCTGGTCAATCAGTCTATAAGCATTTATTAAGTGCCTATTCTGCCTATTCTATGCCAGGAAAAAGTCCCTGTTCTGAAGGAGTTCACAGTCGAATGGGGGAGACAACATGCAAAAAACTATATACAAACAAGTTACATACAAGATAAATAAGAAATAACAAAGGGAAGGCACTATATTTAAGAGGAGCTGAGGAAAGCTCCCTATGGAGGTTTTAGCTAGGATTTGGAGGAAGCCAGGGAGTAGGAGGTGGCGATGAGGAGGGAGAGAATTCCAGGCCTGGGGTCAGTCACAGAAAATGCCTAGAGCTTAAAGACTGCATGTTTGGTGTGAGAAACAGCTAAGAGGTCAGTGTCAATGGACCAAAGAAAATGTGCTGGGGAGTAAGGTGTCACAAGACTGGAAAGGTGGGAAGAGGCTGGGTTAGGAAAGGCCAAAGACAACATTTCACATTTGTTTTTGGAAGCCATAAGAAGACCCTGGAGTTTCCTGAGGGTGTGTGTGGGGGGTGGGGGTGGGGGGGCAGGAGGGTGTGTGACATGGTTGGACCTGCACTTTAGGAAGGACTCAACTTTAGTGGTTGCATGGAGGATGGATCTGAGTGGGGAGAGACTACAGGCAGGTAGATCTCCCAGCAGCTATTACAAAAGTCAGATATGAGATGATGAGGTGAACAGGGTGAGGAGGACAGAGAAGAGGAGAGGGTATATTGGAGAAATGCTGCAGAGGTGAAATTGACAAGAGATGCTGCAGAGGTGAAATTGACAAGAGATGCTGCAGAGGTGAAATTGACAAGAGATGCTGCAGAGGTAACATTGACAAGAGATGCTCCAGAGGTGAAATTGACAAGAGATGCTGCAGAGGTAACATTGACAAGAGATGCTCCAGAGGTGAAATTGACAAGAGATGCTGCAGAGGTGAGATTCACAAGAGATATTCCAGAGTGAAATCCACAAAAGATGCCCCAGAGTGAAATAGACAGACCTTAGCAATAGCTTAGATATGGGGACTGAGAGATGTCCAGGATGACTCCTAGGTTATGAGGCTGTAGGACTGGGAAGATGGTAGTACCCTTTACAATAATGGAGAAGTTGGAGTATTGTGCTCAGTCCTCAGTGCCATAGCTTAAGAAGGTCATTAATAAACTGGGGAGCCCCAAGGATGAGGGAACAGGAAGATAAAATGCCTTGGGTCCATGTCATATGATGACTGGTTGAAGGAAGGGTGTGGAAGGGGAAGTTGAATTTGGAGAGGAAAACCTTGGGGGGATATGATGGGTGTCTTCAAGTGTATGATAAGCTTGTGGAGGAGGGATAAGACTTGGTCTCTTGGGCAGAACTGGGAACAGTGAGTACAAATTGCAAAGAGGCAGATTCAGCTTGATAAAAGGAAAATTTTCCTAACTGTGACAGCTGCCCCAAATGTCGGGTTGTACCTCAATGTGGGGCTTTAAGAAAAAGCTGTGTGGCATGTGTTGGGTGCATAGTGGAGGCAGGGGCATTTTTCAGATGTGGGTTGGACCTTTGAGGTGTGATTGTGTGATTCTGTGAATAAAGGCTCCTCAAGGGAATAGATTATTAGATTTATCTCTCTGTATCCCCAGTGCCAGGCATAGTGTCTGACACATAGAAGCACTTGGTAAAAAAAAAAAAGGCCAGAGCTATTTGATTCATGTTAATAGCTAGTCTGTCTGTCTCGTATCATGAGCCACTCCATTGAATGTTGGGTGGTGGGGTGGGAAAGGAGATGGGAGATGAAAGAAGAAATCATATAATGGCCTTATCCTTCAAAGAGACCACTGGCCTGATGATAGATACATGATACCTACCTACTGGGGGGCCCCTAACTCTAAGAGGATGACTTGGCCTCCATCCCTGCTGTCTTGTTTTCTTGCCATCAGGAGTCCTGGAATGCCAAAGGAGTGGGGAAGGGGAAAACAGGAAGTTCTCTCTGTCTAGGATCCTTTGGCTCTGGCCTAAGACAGTTTGAACCTTATCCTGGGGAGGAAAGAGAAATGGCCCAATCTCCTGAGCTTAGTGATTATAGTGGGAGTAGGGGAAGAAGAGCCTGGAAGTTCTTGTATTTTAACCATTTTTTTGGTAGCTGCCTTTAGAGAGGCCCATTCCTTAGCCTATGAGTCTTAATTTCTCCATCTATAATGTGGATGGGATCAGTTGTCTCCTCCCAACACTCTCCCTGCCAGAGCCCTTATGTCCTGAGTGGAGTGGGCCTGAGACAAGGAGCCTGCTCTGAAGCCTGGGCACTGAAGCTGAGAAGTTATCCCACAAATCCCAGCCTCTGTCCATTCTTTTCCTGCTAATTGGTCTTCCCTTATCCAACCACTCAAAGGTAGGGGGACACCATATACTGACCATCTAGCCCTGGCCAGCCCTGGTCAGTCTAAACACATGAAGAGACAAGAGACAAGCATAGGATGGGAGAACAGAAGGGTCCTTGGACCTCATCTAGTCCAACTCCCACCCTCCTATTTTACAGATGAGAAAACTGAGGCCTAGAATGGTGGTATCACTTCCCAAAGGTCACAACGTGGGAAGTACCCCTCCTCCCACTATAACCCTGGTACTTGTGTTCCCATGGCTTCTTACAGACACCAACATATGGGCAGATGAGTAAATGGATCAGCTGGCCCTTGGCCTAGTTCTTTGCCTGTTCCTGTTTGTCTCTGCTATTCATTAAAAATAATAACAACAACCTACCAGAATAAAAAATAGTAGATCCTCCTCCTTGCCATGGGAAGATGAGACTGCCCTGGGATATCAGCCTCCTCATGGGTTACTCCCTGGAGGCCAACAATATGGGCTGGCCCAACTTGGGATGGGGGCATTATCTTTCCAGAGGAGATACAAAGCCATGATCCTTCTCCTCTAGGAATTTTTCATCTAGGTAGCCAGGAGGTGCAGTAGATACACTGAGCCTACAGTTAGGAAGACCTAAATTCACATCTAGCCAAAGACATTTACTAGCTGTAGGACCCTGGGTAAGTCACTTAACTCTATCTCAATTTACTCAACAGTAAAGTGGAGATAATAGTAGTATGCCCCCAGTTGTTGTGAGATAATAATTGTAAAGTGATGCTTGGCACATAGTAGGTACTTAATAAATACCTGTTCTCTTTCCCTTCCCTAGTTGGGGAAGATAAAATATGTGTACATGAAAATTAACGAACGATGTGGGTAACCACATCTGATAAGCACCCCTGGAGTAGGGATGAGCTTTTCTTAATGGAGCCTGAGGCTCCCCCTAAGCCTCCCCTGGACACTGTGTCTGGAAGCATGGCATAAATTGTAAGGGTGAAGAAGGACCAGGGAAGCATCATACAGTGGGAAGAGTGCTGAGATTGGAACCTGGGTTCAAATCCCAGCATGACTTGCACTTGACTTTTTACTGAATCCAGTGACCAGATGTTCATCAGGATGACTGGAGATGACCCAGGATGAGGCAGTTGGGCTCAAGTGACTTATCCAAGGTCACACAGCTAGTGAGTGTCAAATGTCTGAGGTGAGATTTGAACTCAGGTCCTCTTGACTCCTGCACTGGTGCTCTATCCACTGCACCATCTAGCTGCCCCAGCTCTGCCACTTACTAGCTGTATGGCCTTGGGAAAATAATGGAAGCTGCTGGGCTTCAGCTTACTTATCAGCAAATGGCTTGTAAGGTATCATCTTTGAGTCTCAGTTTCCATCTGATGGGAGTAGACATTTTCAGCTGAATGTTACGATTAGGGAAACAGCCAAAACAAAAGCATGAAAGAAGGAAAGGTAAGGTGATGTGTTTGGGAGACAGCAAATAGACCAGGTTGTCAGGAGCAGTGGTTTGGAGTTTGGTGAGAAACATGGCAACTCAACTCATATTGACAGCCTTGCTCAAAACTTTATCCAAAATTAATTTCCTTCTGATGACCTCCTTGATGGACCATCCACTGAACTTCATCTCTGTCTCCCTGGAGATGAAACATTCACTCACTGATGAGTTGAAGACCACCTAGAGCAAGGTGACCAGAATGGTGAAGGACTTGGACATGGAGCAGATGAGGCTTAGCTGAATGGACTGGGATGCTTTGACCAGAGCAGAAAAGGCTTCAGGGCAGTCATGAATGATCATCTTCCAGGATTGGAAAGGTGCATGACAATGTTGGGGTGGAGTAGGGCTAGATTTTCTCTGCTTGACCTGAGAGGGTAAAACCAGGAGGGAGGTTGGCAAGAGAAATATGCTTGTGATTAGGGCAACTTCAAAATAAAATTAGAAATCAGTCCCAATAAACTAATACAGCCTGGCTATTTATCAAATACTCCCCATCTTCTCCTGTACAGTCCTTAGGATACACATACCCCAGGATGGGAACTGACCCCCTCGTACATAGAATAGAGGGAGATGCAGATGGAGAGTAAGGTAGAGACCATGGTGTAGCAGGGGTGGGGAATCTGCAGCCTTGAGGTCACATGTGGCCTTCTAGGTCCTTAGGTGGGGCCTTCTGACTGAGTTCAAGTTTTACAGAACAAATCCTTTTATTAAGGGGATTTATTTTTGGAGGTCCAAACTGGAAGTTCCACCAAGGGACTTCTTGTTCCCTTACCCCTCCCTCATTGTAGCAACTGGTCGTCGGGGTGAGGAGCACATAATGCTGAAGGAAGGAAGAAAGTCTGAGTAAGAGTGTTAGACTGTTAGGACACCTGGGTTCTCATTCCCGCTCTTCCTCTAACTGGGCTGTGTGACCTTGGGCATGTCACTTCTCTAATGGTCTCAGAGTCTTCATCTGCAAGGTCCCATCCAGCTCTGACATTCTGCATTCTAAGACCCACTTCACTTTGTTCAGAAGACTTTCCTTATGCCAAGCCTGTTTTTGCCTTGCTACAAGTCCCATTCATTGCTATAGGGTCTGAACTGTGGCAACCACCTAGAAAAATGTCCGATTCCACTTCTAGAGAGCAGCCTGGCAAGGGCTTGAGAACAGGTCTCCTCTTCTCCTGTCCCCCTCCCCATCTGAACCTTCTTTTCTCCAGGGTGAACATCCTCAGCTCCTGTAGACTTGAACCTGACATGGCATAAATTCAAGGTCCTTCATCCTCTTGGGCACCTACTCTGGACCCTCTCTGGTTTATCCATGATGTTCCTAAAATACGTGACCAGGACTAAACACAGAACTCCAAGTGGGCTCTGGCCAAGTTACAAGGACTATCACATCCTCCTTCCTGGAAGGAACATCTCAATGCTAAGATCTCATCAGCTTTCTTGAGTACTAGGTCTCACTGTTGACTCACATTGGGCTTACAATCCACAAATATTCTAGATTTTTTTTTTCAGCAGTTCTGTCATGGCCCTAAGAGGCCTACCTACTCCCCTCATGACTCAGAGGGATTCTGCTAAGGGCTAGGAAACTGGGTTTGAGTCTTGGCCTAGACACTTCCTAGCTGGGTGACTCTGGACAAATCTGAACTCTGAACTCTGGATTTTGCATCTATAAAGTGGGTCCCATGTGTGTAGAATAGCTCCCTCTATAAAAATGGGGCTAACCGCACTTGTAGAACCTACTGCACAGGAGTACTGTAAAGAAAACACTTATTAAACTTTCGTACAGACACAGTTAGGAGGTGGATAGAATGCTGGACTTAGAATTAGGAAGCCCTGAGTTCAAATCCTGCCTCAGACATTTACTAACTGTCCAACTCCAAGTCACTTAACTTGTCTGCCTCAGTTTCTTCAACTGTAAAATCAATCAACGAATATTATTAAGTACCCACTATGTGTCAGACTGTGCTAAGCACTGAGGAGAATAATGATTATAATATCACAATGTTATAATGACAGAGATAATAATGGCACCTATCTCCCCAGGATTGTTGTAAGAAAATATTCATGATATGCTTTTCAAACCTTAAGGTTCTAGATAATGATAGCCACTATTATTACTGTTGCTGTTATATTACACATAAGCCATTAGGGAGAACATAAATCTGGGCAGGATAACTAATACACTGGATGACAGTAAGGATCCCAAAAGCTCTGGACAGTCTAGGAGATTGGGCCGAATCTAATGAGATAATCATTAGCAGAGATAAATGCAAAGATCTGCGTTTGGGTTCAAGAAATCAGCTCTACAACTTCTCAAGATGGTGGAAGGTAGGATGAGATGGCAGATTATTTGAAAAGGACCTGAAGGTTTTAGTGGACTACGGGATCACAATGAATCAACAGTGGCCCCAAAGGCCAATGTTATCTTGGGCTGTATTGAGAGGGGAGCCTCTAGGAACAGGGAGAGGATAATCTGCCTGCCCTCAGCCCTGGTCAGACTTCACATCTGAAGTTCTGGGCACTGACCTTCTTAAGAAGGTCCTTAAGAAGGACATAGATAAGCCAGACAGCATCTGGAGGAGAACCAGAATGGGTTCCATGCAGTTAAAAGAACTGGGAATGTTTAGCTTGGAGACAGGAAGGCTCAGGGGAGCATGAGAGTTATTGTCAAGGCTGGTGTGAGGAAGAGGAATTATATTTGGAGGAATGAGTGGAGACTGCTAAAGGAGAAATTTAGGCTCAATGTCAGGAAAATTTCCTAACAATGAGAATTGTCCAAATGAAAATTGTGCTGTCTATTGGAAGGGTTGGGTTTTCCCTCACTGAGGGGGGTGGGGGGAGTGTTAAGCAAAAGCTTGTTGGTTATGTTGCAGAAGGTATTTTGGTTCAGATATAGATTGGACAAGGTGGCCCCTGAGGTTCTGTCCAAGTATGAGATTTTGAGAAGCTAGCACTGCCCTTCCCCATTCATCAGGTCCTCCATGGACAGCTGCTCAGTTGTCTGTCACCAGCATTTGCCCCAAGGCCAAACAGAAACAAGGGCTCTACTGGTAAATGAACATCACTCAGGTAACAGGGGTCACGAGTGAAGGAGGCTGGCAGGGGGCTGGCCTCCCCCTCCTCAGCCTCTCTGACCTTGAAACTGATCCCCGGGCAGGCGTCAAGACCATAAACATGTTCTGTTCTCCCATCTCTCCCCTGTGGAGTGGTACAGCTAATTGGGGTGAGGGAGAGTTTGCTGGCTTCATGTGCTGGCGTGGGCTGGCAGAACAAATGGTGTTATGGCCACAGCTGGGACTTGGAGAAGGGAGGAAGGGAGCAGGAGAGAGAGGGGGATGGGAGTGTTGGACAGGGCTTGGCAGTTCTGGTCACGATCCTCTGGTGTGAGGAGGAGGAGAAAGAGAGGAAGACTGGAACTGGGAGGCTGGGTGTTTGAGTGATAGCTAGGGTAGACCCCAGCTGGTCCCTGGGGGTTAAAGAAACCCCAAACATGGGCTTGGACTTTGACTGGGAATAAGCTGCAATGGCAGCTCTCCCCCATGGTATTAGAACACTGTGCTCTCAGGATGGAGGGAATGGAAGGCTGATGGAAGGTGGCAGTGAGTCAGGGGCCTGCTGGTGACAGTGGGGAAAGTGGGGAGGAGATGGGGAGGGTACTCAGTTTCATCTTTAAGCAATGAGGAAGGGGACCGGCTGAGGCTTCAGGGGTGGAACAGGGGTGAGTTGAGAGGTGGGGTTTCCTCTTGGTCATTGAGTCCCTTTCTGGGACACTAACCATGATGCTGTCACATTGCTATTTGGCCAGCTCCCTTTAGGTGGAGAGAAATCTCAATCTGACCCTCATTCACAGATCTGAAGCCCGAACCCAGAGGCTCAAGATATGCTGGAGAAGCATGGCATTTGGATTTGGGATAAGCCTTTGAGACCATCTGGTCCAATAGCCTCATTTCATTCCATGTTCTGGGGTCCAGAACAGGGGACTTCCTTGGTTGGCGTCCCTTTAAGTAGTAAGGCTAGAATGAGACCCCAGGTCCTCTGACCTTCAAATTCAGTGTTCTCCCACTATACTACACTGATCCTAACTGTAATAGTGAAATAATAGCTATCCTATGTGCTTTATACTTTCAACAGGAGTGATTAGTACTTGTTCTTATAGAATTCTGGACTCTTCAAAAATTTATTAGCCCAGTCAGTCCTTTGCTTTCAGGTTTTGTGTGTGTGTGTGTGTGTGTGTGTGTGTGTGTGTGTGTGTTTTCATCCCTTGCTGCTGAAGAAGACCATACCATTAGAGAAATGATGACATAACTTGCACTTGACTTTGTTTTGAGTGAAGGAGGGCTGTGCAGGTCACCAGCCTCACTTCTCCTCCAGAACCATCTGAATCCAGTGACCAGATTCATCAGGATGACTGGAGATGACCCAGGATGCACTGGGAGACCTTGGGCCCTTTCGGCCAAGGTCTTTGTAGGCACTCACTTAGGGTGAGATAACACCCATTCATTGAATACACCTGTTTTAGAAGTAGCCAGGGCATGGCCCCTTTAATGAGGCCAAGAAAAAGAAAGACTTCAGGCTGGGAGGGAAACACCAACAGTTTCTATTGATAATCACTGTAAAGCCAGGAGGGTCCAGAAGAGGTCTTAGTCAGGGGCCCGTTGGCATCCCAGCTTCAGAGTAAGGAGAGGAGAGGGGAGGGGAAAGGAGGAGAGGGGAGGGAAAAGGAGGGGAGAGGAAAGGAGGGGAAGGGAGGGGAGGCAGGGAGAGGAGGGGAGAAGAGGAGAGGGAAGGAGAGGAGGGGAGAGGAGAGGAGGAGAGGGGAAGAGAGGGGAGGGGAGAAAAGCAAAAGGGAAAGGAAACTGGTCAGTAAAACCATTGAGCATTAAGACCACCTAGGTTTATAGGTTCAGACATTCTTTTCTTGCCTTGAAGGCTACCAGGGATATAGATGTTCCAAGGTTTCCTTTGGCTGCCTTTTCCAAAGCTAGATCATCTAGTTCACCTGGACAGACTGTTTCCCTTTCAGAGGACATATCCTGTCTCTATCCTGCCCCTGAAATTACATCAAGGTTGCCAATCTGTGAACATACTTTTTCTTCCTAGCAGACTGTAAGGTCCTTGAGGGCAGGGCTTATTTTGCTGGCTTCTATATCACCAGCATCTCATACAGGGCCTGGTACACAGTAACAGAAAGGGGTTCATCCTTCCCAGACCTGATCGTGTGTGGTAAAGGGGCCCACCAAGTGGGCATTAAATGTAAATTTAAGGCTATTCTAAGTGATCCTTTTATGAGGTGAAGACAAATCCCTTTAGTGTGGAAATAACACTACTGGACAAAAGACTTGTTCAGCTAATCATGAGCGTTGGGGCTGGGCTGTTCTGGTGGTTGAGTGCTTCTCCCTGACCAGTATTGCAGATCACTCCCACTCTCC
The DNA here is from genome assembly GCA_023548195.1 of Bettongia penicillata ogilbyi. Taxonomy (NCBI): domain Eukaryota; kingdom Metazoa; phylum Chordata; class Mammalia; order Diprotodontia; family Potoroidae; genus Bettongia; species Bettongia penicillata. The sequence goes on from JAJHZJ010000257.1 coordinate 12,008,651, forward strand.
CCTTACCTTCACTGCCCTGGGGCCCCTGCTGTCCTAACAGGTGACCACCTCTTCTAGCACCTCCAGCTACTATTCTTCATTCCACTCTCTCTTTTCCAACTACCTGTGCCTAAGCCCTTTCATCCCCACCTCCATATCTGGAACCATGAATCACGATCAAATCACTTCTGTCATTGTTCCCGGATGGGTATTGTCAATCTGCTCCCCTATGGCTCCATTCACCATCTTGGTAAACTTGAAGATCAAATTGCTCCTCCTTGGCTACCACTCCCTCCCTTTGAATGTAAGATGTATCCCTAGCTCTTAGCGTCATTCTTGACACATGATCAGGACTTTGTAAATGCTTCCTCATTCATTTGTTCCTACTCTGTGCCAGGTCCTATGAGACCCGGAGAGACAAAGGATGGAATAGCACCTACACGGAGGAGTTCATAATCTAATTACAGAGACAACATGCAAACAACTATGCACAAACAGGTTATATGCAGGATAAATAGGAGGTAATTAACTAGAGGGAAGGTACTAGATTTAAAAAGGGTTAGGGAAATCTCCTGTAGAAGGAGGGATTGTAGCTGGGGCTTTAAGGAAGCCAGGGATGTCAGAAGTCACAGTAATGGAGGGAGAATGTTCCAAGCACGGGGAGCAGCCAGAGAAAATGTCTGGAGCCAAGAGACGAATGTCTTGTTCGAGCACAGTCAGGAGGCCAGTGTCACTGGATTGAAGAGAATGTGGTGAGGAGTAAGGAGTAAGAAGACTGGAAAGGTAGGAGGGGATTAAGATATGAAGGGCCTTAAATGACAAACAGAGAATTTTGTTTTTGATCCTAAAGGCAACAGGGAACCACTGGAGTTTATTGTACTGGTGGGTGGATGACACTATTTAGACACTGTTTATTATGCATTTTAGGAAAATCACTTCAGTTTCTGAGTGGAGGATGGGCTGAAGTGGGGAGAGACTTGAAATAGGCTGACCACCCCAACCCCTCCTTCCCCAGCAGGCTCTGATAATAGCCCAGTCATGAAGTGATGAGGTTCTACACCAGAGGGGTGGTAACATCAGAGGATAGGAGGGGATGTTCAAGAGATGCTGCAGAAGTGAAATCTATGAGAGATGATGCAGGGGCAAAATTGACAGACCTCAATACCATACTGGACATGGGAGTGAGAGATAGTGAGGAATCCAGGATGACCCCTAGGTTGGGTGTCTGAAGTACTAAGAGGAGGGTGTTTGCCTCTATAAGTAATAGAGAAGGTAGGAGAAGAGGGAGGGTTTGAGTTCCATTTTGGCCATGCTGAGTTTGAGATGTCTACTGGACTTCCATTTAGAGATGTCTGAAAGGCATTTGGAGATGTGAGATTGGAAATAGAGAGGTTGGAGCAGGAAAGGGAGAGTTGGGAATCCTTAGTACAGAGATGATAACAGAATCCATGGGAGCAGATGAGATCTCCAAATGGCTTTCTTTTTCTGTGCCTCAGTTTCTTCCCCTTGGCATAGTGGGAAAAGCATTGACTTTGGAGTCAGAAGAACTGATTTCTGACTCCTACTACTAGTGTGACCTTAGGCCAGTCATATAACCTTGCTGGGGCTCAGTTTTCTCTTCTGTAAAATGTTGGATGGCCTCTGTCCAGACTGGATGGCCTCTGTCCCTTCCAGCTGTCACTCTGATCCTGTGAGGCCCAGGAAGGGTTAACATGGGGCTGTTTGTGGATTTTAGGCCTTCCCTTTGACTTCTGGCTTGGGTTGGGGGGAGGCTGGAGTTAGGAATGTGTTAGGGCTGCCCCCCTGCTCTCCCACCCCCACCCCAGCACACACACCTGCATGGTCCTAGATGGATAGTTTACATTTTTGAACCTGGAGCTGAGGTGTGGCGGTATAAACAGGAAACCAGATCCCCTATCACCCGAGCCCCCTCTGAGCCCCCTTCTCTCAGGCTTTTACCCACTACAAAGAGCTTCCTTCTCACCTGTCCTGGTGCTGTTCTCTCTGCTGCCTTTGTCAAAGGCTGGTGGCTGGGGTGGGGGTGGGAATGGGGGGACCAGAGATTCTGAGTGACCCTGAAACAGGGTAAAAATCTACCTCTCAGGCTTCTGCACTTCCATAGGTGAGGATGGCCCCTGGGGATGGGGGGAGCCCAGAGTCTCTCTATGTGGGGGCATGCTTGGAAAAGAACTTGGAGCTGGCACAGGTAGGCCCCGAGTTTTTGAGAGAGAATGTTGCTACTGTGGGGGTCCAATCTGGGTTCAGCTACTGCCTCCCTGCATGACCTCCCACATCTGGGCCTCTGCCTCCTCATCCATTTTACAGATAAGCTTGTTTAGAGAGGGGAACATGATTTCCTTGAGTCAAATCGCTGATATGTTTATAGAGCTTTACATAAGCTATAAGCTTGGCAAAGCATTTTATATTTTTCATATCATTGAATCTTTGCAACATCCATACTAATTAAAATCAATTACTTATAATAATTAATATTAATTAATAAGTAACATTTATGTAGCGCTCACTATGTGCCAGGCAACTGGGCTAAACAAGCACTTTGTTAAATAGAATAGTAATCTGATCCACATTACAACCCTTGGGAGGCAGGTGCTGTTATTAATAGCAGGCACTATTTTAAGGAGGAGGAAACTGAGGCAAACAGAGTTTAAGTGACTTGCCCAAAGATATACAACTAGGAAATGTGAGGAGTGGGTCCATTCTGAGGGCACCAGACCACACTGCCCCGTGCCAAAGTAGACGGAACACAGAAGGATACATTGGAGCTCCAGGTCAGATACTTCCTGGCTGGGTCATCTTCCTGGGTAAGTCACTGCCCTTTTCTGCCCCTCAGTTTCCTCCTCTGTAGGATGGGGAAAGTAATGTCTGCACTATCCACCTCACCGGGTTGTTCTAAGGAAAGTGTTCTATAAACCACAAAGTACTGGAAAAATGTGGGTTGTCATAAAGAATGCCCTGCCCTTAATATACCAGGAATGAAGATTGGCTGGAGCTGACTCCACAGACATCCCTCCTCTTATCCTTCGTGACTCTTCAGGGCATACAAACACACTTACACACAAAAATGGCAGAGCCTAGTGAGGGTGGGGGAAAGAAGCAGGGCGCTGGGCTCCAAACACAAGGCCTCCTGCTCATGGGCCTCCCTGGCTCCTGTTTCACACTGGGGAGTGTGGCCAGGATAGATTCCTGAGGTTTCGCCCAAGAATTTCTCCACTGGGGGGACCAGAAGCAGGGGAGGGGGAGATGCGGCCCTGAGGCTTCCTGACAGCTGACCAGAGAACACTTCTCCCTGGGCCCCCTGCCTCAACTACGAGAGGAATGCGTAGGGGTCACTTGAAAAAAAACCAAACAAAATAAAACATGAGCTAAGCAAAATGGATCTAAGCTAGATGGGAAGGAAGAATTTCCCAAGGATGTTCCTGAGCCAGGTGCACGGCGGAGGGGGAGGAGGGCGGCTTACTGAAGGCTGCTGGCTGTCACGCTCACAGAGCAAATCTTCTCAGAGGCAAGGAAGGCCGGGTGCATGTGTGTCTTTGTGTGTCATTAGAGTGTGTGTGTGTGTGTGTGTGTGTCCAGGGAGAAAGGGAGAAGGGGAGAGAGAGAGAAGGAGAGAGGGAGAGAGGAGAAGAAGGAGGAGGAGGAGAAGAAGAAGGAAAAGGAAAAGGGAGGAGGGAGAGAACAGGGAAGGAGGTGGAGAACATTGGAGGAGAGCCTTCACTTAGGTCAAGGAATCCAAATTTCTCAGAGCCAGAGTTGGAATTGTGAGTTAAAGATCTAGAAGAGAAAGATCCCTGTGTCTGCATAATAACTTAGAAAACCATAAAATAGCCCTACCTATGTTTTATTGTATTTTTATTTATTTTCTTAAATATTTCCCAATTACATTTTAATCTAGTTTGGGGCACCCAGGTGGCCCAGGGTCTTCTAGTTTGATACCTGTGATATAGTCCATCCTCCTAATTTTACAGATGAGGCAACTGAGGCACAAGAAAATTACCATACTAAGACCATGAATCTAGAACTGGGAGAGTTCCCAGGGGCATCGAGTCTTCACTTAGCCTGGGGAAATTAAATAACTTGCATGAATTTGCACATGGCAAAGAAGGGACATTGGATCATGGACCTCTAGATTAACCCTGATCTCTATCCACTCATTCACCCGAACCTCTTACTGCCTTTCCATTTCTTGCTCAGAGCACCATAATCAAATCAACAAAACCTTGACCATGACAGTCAACTGCCCCATGGGTCAGTTTACTATCTCTGCAATAACCCAGATCAAAATTCCCTCCTTGGCCCTCACGCTCAGGTGTCTCGTCCCCTGCATTAAAAGGTGAACTCCCTGAAGGCAAGCACTGTCTTTTCTATTTCCATCCTCAGTATTTACCACAGTGTCTGGCATATAGTAAGCACTTAATAAATGCTTTCTTTCCCTCCTTCATTTCTTTTCTTCCTTCCTTCTTTCTTTCCTCCCTTCTTCCTCCCTCCCTGCTTCCTTCCTTCCTTTCTTTTCTTTCTTCCATCCTTCTTTCTTTCCTTCCTTTTTCCTCCCTCCCTCCATTCATTCTTTCTTCCTTCCACTCTTCCTGCCTCCCTTTTTCCCTTCTTTCTTCCTCCATCCATCCATTCCCTAAAATCCCATTGGCCTAAAAACATGCTCACATTTTCCCTAAAAGTTTTCCCTTGATCCTTCCACCACTCCCTCCCATCCAGCTACTATTGCACTTCTTTCCGCCCTTTCTCTCCTAATAAACTTGGAAAAGCTAACTGTACCCACTACCTCCACTTCCTCACTGCCCAAAGACAGAGACTGCCAGCCACATGGAGCAGAAAGGAAAAAACTCAGCATATGCTCTCAGTCTGGGGTTCTAGAGAGTATGTAGTCAAACATGGGGACTGAAGGGACCATGGGCTGGGGCATCATTCTAAGAGATGGATGGGAAGGTCCCTCTCCTTTCTGCTCCCTGCTAGGGGTAGATTGCCAATCCTTTGATGTTAGTCATCTAAAGAATCAAATTCAGCTAAGCTCCTTCCAGTTGGCCTTCTCTCAACACTCCTCTCTTGAAGTTATTTTCTCAGTGGCCACCAGAGTCCTCAAAGACCAAACCCAATGGTCATTTCTTCCATTCTCATCTTCCTTGACCCCTCTGCAGCTTTTAACACTGCCAATCACTTCTACGTAGTGGATACACTCCACTTCAGAGATATAAGGACACATTTGATTCCTTTTTCTCTAACCATTCCCAGACTTCTAATTCCAGACATCCCCACCTGGATGTCCCCAAATTGTCTCCAACTCAATATGGTCAGGACCACACTTGCTGTCTTTCCCCCTAAATATGCTCCTTTTTCTGGCTTCATTATCCCTTTCTGTGTCATCACCTGGCATAGTAGAAAGAATCAAAGGACCTGAGTTCAAATCTTGGACCTGTCACTTACTGCCTATGTGACCCTGGGCTTTGGTTTCTTCATCTCTAAAATGAGGGCAGTGAACTCAATGAGCTGTGAGGTCACCTTCCAACTCTAGATCTCGGATCCTATGATCTTTCCTGTTGGTGTCCATGTCTGTATCGGAAGGACTTTCTTTCCCTCTTCCCTTTCGATCCTCAATCCAATTAGTTACCAAGTGTTTGACTCTAACTCCCCATCTCCTCTCTACTGCCTTGTCCTTACAGACTTGAACATCCTCCTCATTTCCTGCCTCTGTCTTTCTCCCCTCTATTTCTCATGCCACTTCCAAACCAACTTCTCTCAAGCATAGGACAGTCATTCATCTGGTCAAAAATCTTCAGTAGCTCCCTTCTGCCTCTGTCTAAAGTTCAAATCCCCTTTCCTAGAATTCAAGCTTCCACATAATTTGGTGCTCCCCTATCTTTTGTGACCCATCCACCTCCTATCACTTGTTTCCATATACTTTGTGTCATAACCAAGCTGGACATTGGAGAGTTCTCTCTCCCCTCTCCTATTTTCACATCTTTTTAAAAATTTTAAAATTAATTATTTAGTTTTAGTTTACAACATTAAGTTCCACAAGCTTTTGAGTGTTAAATTTTCTCCCCTTCCCTCCCCACCCTCCTCCCCAAGACAGCATTGAATCTAATATAGACTCTACATTTCATTCAAATTAGACATTTTCACATTAGTCATGTCGTACAGAAGAATTTTAACCAATTTCCATTTGAAAGAAACAAAATTAAACTGAACAAAAAAGAGAGAAAGCAAATAGTCTGTGTCCAATTGCATTCAGACTCCAGAATTCTTTCTCTGGATGTGGATAGCATTTTCCATCTACTTCCATATCACTGTGCTTAAGATACTTCCTTCCCTCTCACTCTTTGTCTATTCAATTCCCACCTATCCTTGAGAGTCCAGCTATCACTTCCTCCACGAAGCCTCACCTGATAATACTCCCAGCCCCCAAGTCATTAACGATTTTCTCTCCATACCTCACACAGCATGTTGCTTAGCTGTTTTTCAGTTGTGTCTGACTCTTCCCGACCCCATTTGGGGTTTTCTTGCAGATACTGGAGCAGTTTGTCATTTCCTTCTCCAGCTCATTTGACAAATAAGGAAACTGAGGCAAATAGGTCAAGTGGCTTATCCAAGGTCACACAGCTAGTAAGTCCCTGAGGCTGGATTTGAACTGAGAAGATGAGTCTTCCTGACTCCAGGCACAGCACTCCATCCATCACAGTGCCACCTTGCAGCTCATTTAATACTACACTATTTACTGCTGTTTCAGTTATTTAGCTTAGTTTAGTTCTAAATAGTAATTGTTTCTCATTTACCCAGGAACCCTGAGGGTTTTCCCCTCCCAGTTTGATTTTTTTTTTTTTTATTAAAGGGGCCATCCTTTGAGTAACCACTTAAAGAAGTCCATTCATTGAATGGGTGTATCTCACTCAAAGTGAGAATGTGATAAGACCTTCGCCTAAAGGACCAGGGTCTCACATTGCACTGACTCATCTCCAGTCCGCCTGATGAATATCAGGCCACTGGCCCCACATGGCTCAGGAGAAGAAAGTGAGGCTGGTGACCTTGCACAGCCCTCCCTCACTCTAATCAAAGTCAACTGCAAGTCATATCATCATCTTGATGTCCTCTTCGAGAACAAAGGACAAAAAACACAATTTACTGCTGTACAAACTATTTACAATAGTTTTCATGTAATGCTATATGTTTTCCTTGTCCACTTCTATGCCTTCTCCTCTTACTAGACTATAGGTTTCATGAAGGCAGGGGATTTATCCTATACAGACAATGTATCTCTCTCAGTGAAATGCACTCAGGTAAGTAGATGTCACATAGAGAATAAGCCAGCATGTGGATAGAATGTAAATTTTATCTCATTCTAATACAACGTTAAACTCCTTGAGGGCAGGGACTGCTTCACTTTTGTCTGTGTATCTTCAAACCAACTGTAGTATACTGATATAGGAGAGGGTGCTGTATGCTTGGGAGAGAGAGAACATCCAGTTTAGCTATAAAGTAGGAGCTTAATAAATGTTTGATTGGCATGGGCCGGATAGAGTGGAGTGAGGAAAACTTCCAGTCCCACCTAATACTCAATACCTCTACGACCATAGGCAAATCCCTTCATTTCTACTGGTCTCATGTTCTTCAACCGCAAAATTCAGATGGCCTCTGAGGTTCCTCTCACCAGCTCTGGATCTAGGATCCTGGGATTCTTCTGGGTCTCAGTTTCCATCTTTGTAAAATGAGGATGTAAGCCTAAGTGCTGACTACTGAGGCCCATTCTATTTCTATGTTCAGGATTCTCCTCTGTGGATTGAGCTGAGTTTCTGCCTTTCTTTTCCCCCTTGGTATGGTGCTCTCTCAATCAATGACTGTCTCCCTCCCTGCCTCAGTTTCCCATCTGCCAAATGGACCCTAAATGCCCAACCTCTGTCTCAAAGCTAGTGTAATGCAGCAGATGGGGGGAGGGCTTTGAAAATGAAGAAAACAAGGTATTATATAAAAAATGGTTTTCCTATTGTTGCTTTGGATAACAAACTAGGGATCTTACTGCCCTGGGGATCCTACTAACTTCTGGATCCGTCCCCTGGATCCACTTTGAAACTGGGGCCTTTTTCTTTTCACTCACTATCCTATCACAAGGACCTCTCTCCTACTGAATTCAGCTCAGGGATGCTGTGCTATCCTGGGGAAGGGATGGAAAGGGTGCAGCAGGGGCCCTGGAGAGAGGAGAAGGAATGATCTAGCAAGACTCAGAAACTAAGGCTCTAAGGAGGGAGGTCAGAAAAGGAGGGGATTGAAGTTCTCTGAGTTGGGCCCCCAACCCCCTGGCTCTCAGCTCTGGATGGTGCTGCCCCCCTGAGGCCAAACTGGAGGGGTGTGTGTGTATGAGGTGAGGGGGAGGGATGGATTATTGCGCAGGCAATGTGACAGGTGGCGTTGGTGTTTCTGATGTCTCCACATGGGTTTGCTGTTCCAATCCGTCCCCTCCCGGGGGGTACTGTGGGCAAACTCCAAGAAAGCAGCGGGCGGGGAACACAGCAGATTTCTGAAGGCAAAAATAGCCCACTTTGCAGTTCAATGGGGATTGATTAAAACAACAGAAAAGAAAGACCCCAAACAAACATTTTCAAACAAAAGTACAGAAGATCACTTTGGGTGTTGTGGGGGAAAGGTGGTGGTCATCTCGCTCTCTAGCCCTCAGAAGATTCTCCATGGGTGGATGGAGAAGACTATTCTAGATTCATGGAGGGATCTAACTTCCCAATCTCCCCAGTATCTCCCACCTGGAAACATTTTCCTGGCACAGTGTAAGGTACTGAAATGATTGTCCCCATTTGGTGGATGAAACCGAAGAGACTCAGGGTCACATCATCAGCCAACAACATTGAACCCAGAATAGGCATTATTCCTTGTGTTAAGTGATGGTGAGATAAAGACTTTGGAGGGACCCAAGGTAGGATGGCAGAGATAGCACATACCCATATACACATAGAAATGCCTTAAGGATATTTGCAAAACATATTAACTGGAACTGATAAAGACCATGTAAACTGACTACTGGCTAGGGTGCTATTAAGTGGGTGTTATTAAGCAGGGAGAGTTGCCTGGAAGATCTTGTGTCTGATCCTGAGCTGTACTCTAAGAACCTCCACTGATTTAGCAGGGTTTCCCAAGCTCCCCTAGAGAAAGGGAGAAAGAATGGGGGAGATATTCCCCACCAAGTGTGCCAAGTGATCAAACTGGAGGTCCATCAAAGGTAACACACATGGAGTCACTTTTACAGAAACAGGAGAGGGAGGGGAACATAAAGGGTCATCATTGGAGAGGGTTGCCTCCCTCCCTTGGGGAGACAACTTCACTCTAATCTGATGCCTGGTCTGGGAGGTGGGAGGGGATGGTGAGTGGCACTGGAAAAGGTGAGGAGAATCAAGGAGACAGGTGCTTAGTTGGTACAATGGAGAGAAAAAGGGCCTGATCAGGTTGGAGAACCTGGGGCCAAATCCCATCCCTGACACTTTCTGTGTAAGCCTCTCTGGGCCTCAGTTTCCTCATCTTTAAAATGACCTCTAAGACCTCTTCCAGATCTAAAACAAGGGGTCCTGTGGCCTGAATTCAAATCCCAACCTCTGCTACTTACTACTGGTCTTTTCAACTCTCTGGGACTCAGTTTTGTCATCTGTAAAATGATTTGGTTGGGCTTCCTGATTTCGAAGTTTCATTTTAATTCTAGATTTCTGAGGCTGTGCATTGAGCAGAGGGAGAGGGTAGCTAAAGGTAGAAGGCAGGTAAGAGGAGGTAAGGGGCAGAGGACAGAATATGAAGGGGATAGGGGAGCCAGGGAGTTCTGGGAAGGACCTTTTCTATTTTCCTGGGAATCCCCATGCTGCAGATTGTGAGCCTGCTGCTTGCTTTTCCTTCCTCTTTGGTGCCTTTTTTTTGCAGGCAAGGTGTTCCACAGATGCCAGGGCCAGGGGCACAGGGTGGAGAGGGAGGGGGCAGATAAGGTGTCAAAGGAAGGGCCAAAGGGCCTAAGCGGAAGAGCCCCCACTTGAGGCATGATGAACAAACAGGCTTAGCAGAAAGCAGCCTCTGTGAGCCTGTGAACCTGACTCCCC